>JAPZDV010000008.1:2362925-2404998 GCA_029814665.1 Acanthurus lineatus
AAATAATGACCGACTTCTCTACAATCTACAAACTGTCCCTGGTTGCAGTCTTCTGGTTCATCCAAGGTAACATCACAAACTATTAACCCGCCGATTTTTATAGACGTCTGTCCGTATTTTAGCTCTGCTGTGGTTCCCTCGGCCATGCACACAAGAAACTGTACTTTTCTGAACATGGAGTATGTTCGTTGTTGTTGTTTTCTCAGTTAAGAAGCTTAAAATTTCAATAATCGTGCCGTGACTTTTATTTGTCTTTTCATTTGTATTAAAACACTGAAGGTTGTGTGTGTGTGTGTGTGTGTCTGTGTGTGTGTGTAAGATATATGAGTTATAATCGTTTCTGAAAAGTCTGCATATAGAAAAGAAGCTTTTTATTTTAATTTGCAATGGAGGAGTACAGTGTGTAAAACTTTTTTAAAATCAGGCTAATAAATAAATATAGCGATTTTTCGTCAAGAATGTCTGCCGAATTTAACATTAGATGCAGACAAGTATTGTTATGCGACAAAAAATTTCTTAGTTGTAGCATACTTTCAACTTAAAGATAGATTATGCCATTTACAGCCTATTTCCAGACGGAGTTTGGTCTGAATCGCTCAGTGAATTAGCGCCCCTCGTGGCTTAACCTGTCACACCCAGTGGCAGCGAACAATCAACAAAAAGAGGACACTGTCCATTTTGTCAGATTACTTCTTCAGAGCCCAAACACTGACATGAGAAAGGAAGGGAATAAATTTAAAGCAATTTGAAGCATGAAAAAAAAATCTACCACAGTATTTTTTTTTCTTGTGTTCTGAAGAGAAACAGTTTCAGTTTTATTTTTTACTCTCACTGTGTAATTCCTGTAAGGTCTCATGTAGCATGGTACACTCAGTGCCAGTCTTATAATATTATTTATTATTGTTATATATTTAGATCATTTATATTATATATTTATATATATTTCTTTCTTTAAATTTTTTTGTATTTACTGACATTACCTACTAAAATATGCCTAATGTGACTTAACAATATTATATTAATACTCTAATTGGTTTTAAAAAGGATATTGGACTCACTCTGGCAAATTTTCAATCAATTGTGGAAAAAAGGGGGATTTAGAGCATTGTAAATCAATAATAAAAAAATTTATGACCTATTACATCAGATTATTGTGTAATCATACCATTATGCTCCAGTTTGACAGCATTTCTTTAGGCATTGTTAACTTTTATTGTTTTATTGTCTTAAGCCTGCAGCAGCAGCTGCCCGGTGTTGGACTGCTGGTATGTGCAGGAGAAAGCAGGTCGAGGAGGCGGTTTGACTGCAGCTACAACCCAGGAAAAATCACTGCTTCACATCAGTAAAGAAGCACACAGCCACAGTGAGGAGTCCCAAAAGATACCACTGGACATCGACCCCAACAGAGTCTACTTTGTCACTGGTTAGTTCAAAATGACACACTGATGACTGTATAACTACATGTTTACTTAGGTGTGTTTGACAGTGAGTGTGCATCGTCATCTCTGTACACAAAAGTTGCAGTCTTGCATGCAGCGGTGTGCGTCCATGCTCTATGCTGTTCATTGTCTGTGGATGGAGCAAATAACGCAAATTTGTTACATTTGTGGGTCAAGGTTCAATTTTATTGCCATTATTGTTGATACAGGATTGCATAATGAAATGCAGTTTGAGCTCCCTTCACGTCTCACACAGAAAATGTGTGAACAGATACTTAAATATTTTGATTAGAATTGAATAAAACAATGAAATATGAAATAAATAAGAGTAAAGTATATAAAGGTCACACTAAAGGAAGAAATAAAAAGAAATCACAGCACAAAAAAAGAGGATGTGTGGTATCAGCAGTCTTAATTGAAGGTAATATTTAAGCTATTGGTGCATAAAACCATTGTCATGGCGTGACCTTGGCCTGGTTGCACCTTTTCTTCATGTCTGTCTGACTTGTTGAATCAGTGACACCTGGTTGATCCACAGTTTGACTTCTGGGGCTGAATTGAGTATGAGGATCTTTTTTATGCCTTGCAAAAGAGATTCCTTACTAAAGTTATTATAACAGAGAAGTGAAATGTTAAATATGTTTCTACACCGAGCAACACTGTCTAAAAAATTATAACATATCTAGAAACAAATAAAGTGGGATATTTACTTAATATCTTAGCAGGTCTGATGTTTATTTCCCCATCATCTCCCTCTCTAAATGATGCTTCCTCTGTCTGGTCAAATCAGTGATAATCTTCACATGTTGCCCCTCTGACTTCTCTTTCCTCAGACCCAGCCGGCACTCTCTGCCACCGCTCTCTGAACCCTCCCAAGGGTTCAGTCAAGAAGCCCCAGTGTGAGATCAACCCCTTCCTGCCGCAGCCCTCCTCACTCAAATGGGTGGCTCCGCTCACAGACTCCGCCTTGAGCCCAATATACCTGCAAGCTGATTGGTTGTCAACTTCCCATAAGGGCCTTAACGAGCAGCTGACTGTCTCCACTATCATGCGTGCCCCCACAGCAAGCAAAGAGAATAATGGTGATGATTAATCACACAGAAGACCCGTCAAAATGATGATTTTTATGAGTGAAGTCTGTCTTATTCTCAGTCTATGGTAGCTTGACTTTTTCCTCCTCGCTTCCTGTTTCCTCAGTGATCCTCAGTGTGATCAGTAAAACAGTCTCAGTGAAGTCCAGACTCGGGGAACCAACACTGCTGGACTGCAGCTTCTGGGCCGACCCCTCCTCGCCTTTGACCGGATCGGGCTTTGCTGTGGAGTGGCGCTACCAGTTCAGAGGCGACGGACGACTGGTTCTGGCTTACGATGGCAAGACAGACCGCTTGGCTGATACACAGGAGGAAGGGGTCACCCTGGACTTTGAGGAATTGCACAAGAGAGGAAACGCTTCCCTGATCATGCAGGAAGCTAAAGTGCGGCATTCTGGGATGTATATTTGTACGGTTTATCTGCCCTACATTGTGGCTCAGGTGACAGTGGAGCTCGAGATTGTAGGTGAGGAAAAAAGTTTTATTTTTTGTTTTGTTTCATTAAGTTCTTTTATAACCCTTGACAATTAAAGTTCTCTCTTTTTGAAGCATTATTTTAGTCTGGAGGTGAAGCCAGATGGAGGAAATGTGCTGAAACCTCATTCAGCCTCATTCAGCCTGCCACTGAAACAGACTCACATCATTTAGGAATAATTTAATTTGACTCAGATTAATATTATTTACTCTCTCTTATTGTCTTCCCTCTTTTCCACCCAGAACCTCCGTCCCTCTCCATCTACCCGTCCCCTCTGCCCCTCGTTGTTCCCGGCCAGACTGTGACCGTCAAGTGTGAGGCGTCTGGTTTCGCCCCCCTCTCTCTGGAGCTGAGCTGGGAGTTTAAAGGTGCTGATGGGAAGTCGAGGTCTTTGGGATCGGGCAGCGTATCGGGCCACAGACAGGCCTGGGATGGAACCTACAGCCAGAGCACCCGGCTGGTGCTTGACACGACCACCATGGACCTGGGCAGAGGAGGGGAGGTCACCTGCGTTGCTGAGCATCTTGGAGGCACACGACGAGCCAGCACGACTGTCAATGTTATCGGTAATGTAGAAGATTCTTGTTATCTTATTGTATCGTAACATTTAGCTTTATTTTTCTACAGTGGAAGATAGTCGAGATGTACCACATTTATTTGCTGTCATTGATTTGAACCTCTTGTTCTATAACAAAGTAAAGGCCAGACTTTGACAGTATTAATTGGTAAATTGGCTAAGGCAGATAGATCAATGCAGATATTATTTTTGATTTTTGCTATTATTGTATTGTACAACAGACTTTTTTTCCTGGTTTCAAAGGCTGCACTTTATGCTATGGGGCAGTAAAAATATACTCCTATTAATTGCAGATTTTAACTGAGATATATATGTAATAGCTACGGTAGAAAATATGACACTTGAAGACTGAATATTGAGGGTTTAATTTATTGTCTTCATCAAGCTTTACAACAGAGATGCTTATCAGATAAATTTGATTCAATTAAGACTTCAGTTTTGTGTTTTTATTCTCCTCAGGGTTCAGTGCTCCTTCCATTGAGGACTCAATGGCAATGGTCGGTGTAGCACTAGTGCTCTACGGGCTGATCAAGTTCATCTCTTGGAGTTTTGTTGGCTCAGGTAACCAATAATCCAAAGACATTAATTAGAAAAATATTTTGTACATTGACAGTATTAACAATACTTTGGTATTTCTTTTTTACGCTAATTTAATAATTTCAAACTGCAAGATACAATAGTATTTTAAGTCATACTTAAAATGTTTGACACAATTTAAATATATCAAAAAGTATGGGATAAGGAAGAGAATATTTCAGTTTATTTACTTTATTTTACTCTTTGTCTTTTACTTCATCGTTCACAGGTTCAAATGAGGCTGATAAGCAAGACAAGGTAATATGTTGTTTCTTTTTAAACAAAAAATATATAGTTCTGAATGTCTTTGCATAAATGTACTACTTGTCCACTTCTAATTTTAATCCTGGAGCTGCTCATAGATTTAAACATGTTACACCAAGTACTAAAACCCCTTACGGCTCTCGAGTCAATACTGAACCATCTTTAAAAATCTGCTAACAGTCTACCAAGCACTCAGTGGTTTCTCTCCTTGGTTAATTTCTGACTGGCTCACTGATAATGATCCAATCAGGCCTCTCAGGTCATCAGGTGTGAGACTCTAGTTGTGCCTAGAATTAGATTCATATCTGCTGAGGCTGACTTTAATTATGGTGGTCCTGATTTCTAGATAAAGGTTCCTGTCTTGAGGTCTATAACAACTGTTTTTACTGACAAAACAGACTTAAAACATATCCTTTCTCCCAGTCTTATATCGATTATGGAACATTCTCACATGGAAGCACCTGTTGATGTTTAGGGGTTATGTTAAATGTTGATTTGGTTTCTGGATTTTGCTCAAATGTAAAATCTTATATTTATGTCGCTCATGTTTTCTTTGATTCCATTTATGTTCAGTGCTGCTGTATTTAAAGCACATTGAACTCACTTGTAATGAGTGGTGCTATATAAATAGCATTTCATTGCTATTGTCATGACTATTTTTCATGTATCCTCTCAATAATAACTTTTTGCCTCTTCTACTTACAGAAAGAAAAGTAAAGAAGGAAAAAGCCAGCTGCTTTTGAAGTGCGACACTGAACCACCAAACTTGTGTCTGGATAAACTGGACCAAGTTTCAGGAGTGACTTTCCATCTATTCAGTCAGACAGCTATGCCATTTTTTAAAATCTAGCATAGTGGTACATCTGTAGGAAATTTTTAACTCTAGACTTAATTTTTCACAAATCTAGAGAAACTTGCCTGAGGTCATTCAATTCTGCATTGGTTGTTTTTTATTTCTCTTTTGCAAAACTATAATTTGCTTAGGAACAGACAAACTGTTGTGTCAGGGTATCATCCATAATTATTGAAAGAGGGTTCTGCTTAGTTTAGATGTGTGTTTTTGATGATTACATGCTGGAATATTAACTTAAATTTCAAGTCATGAATGTTTTTGCTTGATGCCCCTGCATGTTTACTTGCCAAAACAAAACTATCACAGTTGTTGGGCCAAAAAGTGTTTAAGAAAGAGAATGAGTTAAATTATCATTTGTAAATGAGACAGGAGCAGTAAAATTATTACAAGACTAAACAGCCCAAAACCACAAACTGAGTTCTACTTTTGTAAATAAAGAGAATATAATGTATGTATGTTGTTTGTTTTTTGTTTTATGTGTATTTGTATGTCAGGGTAGTACTCTTATCACATGTTGTTTGGAATTATGTCCTCTGAGCCAGGGCTAACGCAAATCTAAACCTGCAAAAAATGTGAAAGAAATGGTACAAATAGAGCTACTAAATCTACTGAGGGGAAAATTCAAAATTTCAAAAAAGTCCCAGAATTTAAAAAACATGAAGGTCTAGATTTAAGGTGTAATAAACACACTTGTTAAACATGCTGTCCTCAGCCTAGACTTGTTTCTGGTGTCTCTAAAATATGATTGTGTGTCATTTGTAAAATGCTCACATGCACATTTCTGATAGAATCAAGGTTAAAAAGTGTCCTCCTGAAAGAGATGTATATGGGAGTTTTCTAGCAGTTTAATGACTGTGGTATTGTGTTTTTCTTGACGTGTTTCTCAATAAAAACCCTTCATAAAAAATGCCTCAATGTTTAAGTCTTGCAAAAATAAAAAACAAAGTAAGCGTTATGGTATGAACATTTATTTTCTTAATGTTTTTATTCAACCGCGTAAAACCAAGGGTAGTATCAATGACTGTATAACACATTGTAGTATTATTGAAAAAAGTTCTACTTCCGTTGTACTTTTCAAAATAAAACTACATGGCAAGAGTACAATCTTGTTTCTAAGCGGTATTGACTCTTAACTGAAAATATATCTGGATAAACGGACACAATTCAAGGCAAAATACATAAAACGGACCTTTTCCGTCTTAAACAATCGTTGGATATTCGTGATTTATCACTATAACTGCCACAGCTATTTTTTTTGGTCGATGATTAAAAAACTCACTTAGAATTTATTCAAGGCGCCTAAACGGAGAAAATTACCCAATAGCTTACGATATTACTGATCGTAAACTATCAATCAACCAATCAGAGGCGTTGTTGCTGATACAACTTTAGCGTATGAACAGTCGATGTTGTGTCGACAGCTTAGCTAGTTGTCGAGCATTGTTTTGATTATCAGTAACTCTGTGAAAGTGAAAGTACAGTTTTATAGAGTATCGCGTATATGTTTTTTGGCAAGTCACGCAACAAAAACCTGCATGCGAGCTTTTCTGCGGTCTCGTTATTATCTTTCTTAGCTTAGTTGCTAGTGAGAATGCTAACTGGTTACCTATGCTAACGTTAGCTAACTCCAGCACATTTTTAATAATCATGCGTCGTGGTGGGATTTTATCATTTTTTGTTAACACGCCAAGCAGCTCATAATCAAGAGGTCAGTATATGTGATTATTTCAAAATGTTTGATAACTCTAACCTTTTTTTTACGAAAAACTATTGTGTAATTTTCAAGGTGTACTGTTATCATACTTCGACCACTTCACTGTTAGTTTCTCTTACCAGAAATCGAAAGCGCTGTCGGCTTACTGTCATTTTATTTCTTAAACTGCAGACAATATAGTGATAATTTTAATGTGATATGGCGTCTTTGTCTGCCCTTTGATGAAGGAACTGTGTAGAAAACTGAAATTGGTCATGGAAATTAACAAGTATATGTGGCCTCGTATAACGTTAACGTTATTGGTTTGACGCACAGGTTAGTTTTTCTATGGTACCCAGGTTCAGGGGGGCATTTTTGGCTCAAGCGTACTACTATTTAATAACTGCTTAACTAATTAAGCTGATGACTTGAACAAAAAATCGCTCAAATAAATGCTCTTTAAAAATATCTGATAATGGGGGGAAAGGCCGTTACAACTTCCCAGGGTTATGCCGATACCTCAAATTGTTTATTTTGTAACTTAAAACCCCCAAATATTCGGTTTGCTGTCATGTAAGACAAAGAAGAGACACAATTATTCAACTTCTTAGATGCTGGGACCAAAAAATGTTGGGCATCTTAGATAAGATTTTTAATATTGCTTACTCATCCTTGGAGCAGATTGTCCCTGATTTAGAAGACAAATATTAACATTTAAGATCTTTTGAAGCTCGCTGTGGTTTGACATTATTTTTTTTTTGATAAATAAAAATAATTTAATGCGTTTCTGGATGGAATAAGTATTGTCTTGGTATCAGTATTAAAATGTGAATAACATGTTATACTATTATGAACCTAACCGAGTCATTTGACTCTAGTAAAAAGAAAGAAAAAAACCAAAAACTCTGACACTGAGTTTTCAACTTCCTATTGCCATGTCGACATCTTGTACATTTCAGTCGCCATAATCAACATTCTTCTTGTTTGTCTATTCTAAAAGCAGAACTAACCAACATTTTGCATGGCGGTGGCTCCTGCCTCAATGGCAGATAAGATCATTGTCCTTGATGACGATGATGATGATGATGACCAGGAAAGTCCTCAGCCCTCCTCCTCTGCCTCCATCTCATCGCCTCAGCTTTCAGACAAAAACGCCTTGCCACTCAAAGCTCAGCAGCCTGTCCCTACCCATATTACCCGGTCTCCTTTTGCCTCAGCAAAGAAGGACACACACGTTTTGCAGGCAGAGAACCAGAAGCTGTTCACTGAGGTGAGCTTATACACATTATAGAGCCACAAACTGGTGTTTTTTCTTCTAAAGGGGCTTGCGATCCTTCATACCTTTTTATGTATATATGTTAATAATACTTTGCGCCAGTATAGAAACTAGAAAAACCTGAACCACAATGTGGTTTTCTGCAGCTGTGATTACTTTTCTGCCTTCTTCGACACGTATGCTTTCTGCATCACCTTGCCTTCTAATCCCTTTTTTCCTTCATCATCCCAGTTTGTGGAGCATTGCTCAGCTCTCACCCAAGACTGCCCTGAGGTCTTGAACTTCCTTCAGACCAAGCATTCCAAGGCCTCCCCTGACTATCTTTCATCCGTGGAGTTCAGGAACACCTTGGGACGATGTTTGACTCGCGCCCAGGCCAACCGTTCCAAAACCTTCGTCTATATCAGTGATCTTTGCACTGCACTCAGGCAGCACGCAGTCAAAAAAAGGCTAAATGTCACCAAGGCTGAGCCTGGGCCATGTACCTCAACATCAGGGTCCCTGCAGTCTACCTCTGTTACAAATGAAAGTAAAGACAAGACTAAAGATGAAATGGTTGGGGAGGATGAAGAGGTGAAACCGGCAGCGGACGATAAGCAACCTTCAACCTCAGGGCTACAGGAGGGCGGAGAGGACACAAAAACAGAAGGAGCACAGAAAAAGGCAAAAAGAGTGTCAAGAAAGCAGGTCAGTGCTGAACACTGCTTAGTGTGACTTGAATTGTTGTCCGTAGAATCAATAATTCTTTTGCTGATAGTATTTTGAATTTGTTATGGTGATTTCTTTTTAACACTTAGTCTCAGACAACATGATATTTGTATTATTACAGAGATTTCTATTCCTAGCAAAGTCTAAGCTACATGTTAAGTCTGGTCTAAGGCTGTAAAGTGTCCTTGATCTGACTGAAGAAGCAGGGTTTGCTACGTTTGTGTGTGTAATGTATCTGCGTCTGTTGTTTTCCTCTCTCCTACCCTTTTTCCTTTTATTCTTGATATGCAGCTTAATGAATAAACAAAAACACGCAGGGTTTTAAACTTTAGATTGAAGGTCTGTGTGGCTAGCATACCTCACCTTTCACATCTGTTCTCAATTTCCTGCAGATAGCGTACCTGGAGAACCTGCTGAAGGTGTACAATGAGGAGATCTGCCGCCTGCAGCAGGCTGAGCTGAGTTTGGACGACCTGGAATCTGACGAATCTTTGTACATCCAGGAGCACAAACTCAAGCGCAAGGTCAGGCTTGAGTTTGATGCAGCTTGATGCTACACTGGTTATAAATTGTGCTGAATGTTGCAAAAAGAGCCGTTGCACAGAAGGTTGTGTCACAGCTTGTCACTCCTCTTCTGTTGTCTTCTTCTCCTCCAGATAATGAAAATTTATGAAAAACTGTGTGAACTAAAGGGCTGCAACACACTAACAGGCCGAGTCATTGAGCATAGGATCACCTTCAGTAGCACTCGCTATCCAGAGATCAACAGGAAGGTGAGCTGGTTGTTGTTGTCAGTTTAAATGGTTTAATCAGTGTCCTGGAAAGGAGCAAGCTGCGTAAAACCTGAGTTTTCATTCACTGAGACCAGATCAACTTGAGTTTTTTTGTTTGTTTTTTTTTGGTCCTGCAACCAACATGTGTTACCATCAGCAGAATTTGACGCCTCCTTTATGACAGAATTTAATAATAAGATGACATAAATTAGTACAACCTAGAGATATCCCACTAAATCTTTTATTCATATTATATAAAAATGTTACTTTATATCAGCTTAATGGTTAATGACTAAATTAGTAGCCAACAGCTTTTTTTAATGTGTTGGAAACACATTCAATCTTACTATCCAATCATCTTATATCTTAAAAACAGTATGTGTTAATGTCACCACTTTTATTCTTATTTCTTGGAAACTTCCCACTTACAGATGTTTGTCCAGTATCTGCAGCTAGTCTCTTATTTGGTTGACAGATCAGGAGGTCTTTACTTTACACCTGATTTTTTTCATTTTCCTAAGCCTTATAATATCTCCTCCTGACAGATCGAGCGGTTCATCAACAGTCCCGAGGCTCACAGGAACCCTCCAGATTACCAAGACATCCTCCAGCAGGTGCTGCGCGCCAATGACCGCCACAACCTGTGTCTGAGCAGGAAACAGCTGAACCAGATCGCCCAGGAGGCTTTCAGTGAGACCATGAGCCGCATGCAGGAGAGACGTCACCTTGACCTGGTGTACAACTTTGGCTCGCACCTCACTGACGCCTATGAGCCGGGTAAGGCTTAGGGAGGGGATAAAAGTTCCTCTGTCTGTCACTATATGTGGTATATTCGTATTGTTCGCACACAACAAAAGGAAACATTATTCTGATTTGAAGAAAGGGAAGAAAACTTTAAGGGCAGTTTAACCTCAGCATTTATTCAGTGTCCTAAGCACCATGTAAGATTGGAAAGATGTTTGGAATCACTGTGAAAACGTCCTAGTCTACAAGAGTTCACAAATTTAAATACTGAGATCCATTACTTTTAATATATATCACAGAATGGAGGTTTTCTACAGACTCAGATGGTTTAGAATGAAGCTACTTTTTAATTGACACCAAAAATCAGAAAGAGTTTACAGTATACCACCAATATGAAGGATGCATCAATGTAACTTAAATTTTAAAGTGTGCAACAAATAAGCATTTTCTCACTGTTGCTTTTCCATAAATACTTTTTTAGGTGAATAAACAATTTCCACCCCTGTTTTTTAAACCTGCACATCCCTCTCTAGTCATGGGCTTTCTCTCCTTGTGAACAAGATTTTGATTCATTTAAGGTTTTGTTTTTGAAGGTAGAAAATATCATTTGTACTGTTATAAAATATAAATTGTCTCTAAATTTTAGAGGCTTTAACAGTGTTAAAAGAAAAGTATGTAAAATATGTTGCTCCTCATTATCTTGCCACTTATTTTGTCTCTTTGCCCAGCTCTTCTATAGCTCTTTATTTTTTTGTCCTCATTTGCTTCCCCCCCTCCCTGTTCTTTGTTGTTAATTTTGTAACCAATCACATGTCCCTGTTTCCCCTCACTCCTCTCACACTTGCTCTTTTCCTCCCTCTGAAGCCACGGACCCTGCTCTGACAGACCTCTCGCTGCTTCGAAGGCTTCGATCGAACAGAGAAGTGGCTCTGTCCCGACTGGAGGAGGTTATCACCAAATACGCAGTCAAACAGGAGGACACAGAGGAGCAAGAGAGGACCAAACGACTGGAGAAAAACAGCAAAGAGAAAGAGGTATGAGAGCATGAGGGGAAAGAAGATATTGCAGGCTCTGCTCTTAGTGTTCAGCAGCTTTTTGTTTCAATGAAACCAATGTTTTTGATTACACATCTTCCTATTGCCACATTCATGCAACATAGTGGCAAACGTGTGTAGTCCCTCTGAACTTTGAACTGCATTCAGTCTCAACAATATAGCATAAATACTATAAATGATGAAAATTAAAAATACTCTACATTTAGCGATAAATTCAGTTGGCACAGCTGTACAATCTAATGCAATCCAGTAAAACCTTTCTGTCATAGTCTTCTTTTATCTGCAGTAATGAGCAGGTTCTTCTGAGGTTCACTGTCCTAGAGGCAATAATTTAATCAAGTTTGTAGCACTGGTTCATAGTTACTGATGCTGATGTACTGCAGTGCATTTAACTTTAATTTAACTTTAATTTAGATTTAGAGGTGTTTCTAATATTCTTTCCTCCTCAGCTTTGAAAATAGGACGAAAAAAGTCAGAAACCTGTTCTTAATCTATTAATAACGTAATAAACATATAAATTTCAGACACTGTCACCAAAAACATTTGAAAAATAAATTTTGGCAGAACATTGTAATTAATTGTAGTATTTTATACAGATGTACCTACAAAAAGGGCCACTAAGTTTATAGTTTATAGTAACCAAATGATGAATTGATTTTCTTTCTGCAAGTTGATTTTAATTTCTATCAGAATTAAAAATAAAAAGAGATGTTAGAGGAACAATATTTTTTGAGAAAATGAAATATACTAAAATGGATCAGACAGATAAAAACATTGCTGTTCTCCCTCCAGCTGCTGCTTCTCACTGTGTTCTCTTGTCTTTTTTTCATTTGTTTTTCATTTTTTAAGCACTTTCCTTCACTGATCCATCTGATCCTGTTGGATTTTCACACATTTCTTTTTTAGGGCCCCAAATCAGAGAAAGGAAAAGAAAATCAAGAGGTGAACGGAGTGGCAGAGAAGGAAGAAGAAGGAGAACAAGGAGAACAAGAAGAAGAACGAGAAGAAATGGAGGAGGAGGACGAGGATGAGGATGAAGATGAGGAATCGTCAGACCCAGACATCGAGGAAGAAATCCAGGCCAGCACTCAGCAGGATGGGCCAGGTAGAGTGGAGATATTCAGATTTTAAAGTTTTGATGGTGAATCTGGAGTTGGTTTTCCTGCCACAAGCAAACAATGTCAATGTTATCTCTAAAACATTGTTTAACACTGTTTAAGCTAATTTTCAACATGTAATTCTCTCTAAGGATGGTATTAGGTTGTTAAAGAACTTCTCATCTCAAATGTCTCAAACTGTGATCGGTATCTGCAGATCATCACTAATAATGAGGTTGCAGTTTAGAAATGTGTCTCACTTTATTAATCAAGCCTGTGTATGTGTCTGTTTAGACGACACATAAGGATCTTTGTCCTTGTCTTAAAGTGACTTTTAAAAAGTGATTTTAAAAAAAGTCATTGATTCTGGGAGTCTGATCTCCTCAGGCAGATCATTCCCAAGTCGAGGAGCCCTGATGGCAAAAAGACAGTCATCTTTTAACAAAGGTGGAAGTTGTTTAAACTGTCATTTACTTACTACACTGATAATGTGATATTTTATATTTAAAGTTAAAAAATGCTTTAAGTAACTGTTATCTTGTTTTGACATATTTTTGATGAACAATAGCAGTATTTGTTAAAATTTACCAACACACTGTGTTTCCTGTGACAACTTAAACAAGTAAACTTGTCATATCTTTAATGTGAAACAGCAGCAGGAAATGTTTGATTTGCATTAGCAGTAATTTCGTACAATATTCTACAGATCATGTACAGTGTAAATCGTAAGGCTGCTGTTGTCAAGAGTTTATCAATCAGTAGGAAAATATCCTCCTTAATTTTGCTGCAGGCCAAACACAGAGCTCAAGTTAGTTTGATCACCAGTGGGACACATTTTACCCGTTTATTGTGCAATAAGTTAAAGTTTGTTGGGGTTCTTTTGTTTGTTTGTTTGTTTTTTATAGATGATGATGACGGTGAGGAAGATGAAAACAACGAGGCCGAACAAGCAGGTGACAACGCCAACAGGGTGGATCAGGCGGACGAGGTGTCAGGAAGCGTTTCTGCAGGAGAAGAAGAAGAAAGCGCGAAAGATGAGGAGGAGGAGCCAATCTCGGGCGGACTCTCTCCTCTTTCTGATGAAAGCAAATCCCAAATATCTCCGCTGTCTGACGTCCCCTCGCCGAGACACAGCCCCAGCCAATCAGAGCCGATGCAGACTGATAACCAGAAGCCACTGTCTAATGGTAACGTGTCAGGATTAGAGGAGCCGGTGGGTTCCTCCAATCATGTTTCAGTTGTACTGGTCAGCAGTAGCAAAGCCACTAAGGACTCAGCTGACGTCGTCCCGGCAGCCAAAGCAGCCAATGGGGTGTCTCTGCCCCTGTTACCAGTGGTCCTGGTGGAAAAATATAACACACATGCGACCCACGGCACATCACCTCCTCCCAGCCCCCGAACCACACGGAGCCAGAAGAGGAAGAGGGAGGACATAACATCAGGAAACCCCAGGAAAGAAAAAATCACGGATGACAGGTACTGTGAGGCCTGCCGGCAATGCCGAAGAGAAAATATATGATTAGCAAATTAATATACATGTTAACTGTACTAAATATACTACTTATTTATGATTTTGTTTATTTACCTTTTTTTTTGTGGATTAGCTTGAGTCATTCTCATTTTTGTTTCAAAGACAACTGCATGTGCTTGTCTGACGAAGGCGTTTATGACAGGAAATTGCTTTTGTCCAAAAGTGTCGCTAGAATCAACAAAAATTTGAAGTTCTTTGTAACTGCTTGAACAAGAAAAATCCGAATTTTTCATGTCACATCAAGTCATGCAACTATGTTAGACAAAGGTACATATCAAAGGTGTAGCTCTGGTTCACCTTAATAGATAATTATATTGCTCTGTATTTATTATTGGAAGATAATTTAACTTTTTTTTACTTTTTTCTCTCTTTTAATTTTCTTTTACCTTTTTTCCTCCTCTCATCCTTCTGCTCATCCATCTTTCTTTTGCTCCTCAGTGAGGTCGATATCCCTCTGGATATGGGTGTTATTAGCTGCAACTCTCCACAGCCGGTGGAGTCCACTCGACCCGACACTCCAACCCAGGAAGTGATCAGCACCTCACAGTTGACTCCGCCTCCCAAGAAAAACAAGGTGGGGCCACAGAGATGGTTAATTAGAGTTTGTGATGTTAACGGCCATCATGGCGATTGTTGTTAAAAACCTGGAGTCCTGTTTTTAAACTGACAGCAGAGGTTTGATGCGTTCAGGTACGCAGACTTGCATGCAGAACAAAGTCTCTCTTGTTTCTCAGGTTCTTCATACTTCATGTTCCACAGGTGTTTCTCATCTTTGTCTCAGCTATCGTAATTATAATCACGTTTTTTTTTATGAAGTAGATGTTAAGATGCAAGCCAGATTCAAGTCAAAATGAAGATTTTTTCAGTGTGGTTTCTCACTTAAATTTGATTCATATTTGTGTTACCGTTTCACTTGTTTTTCCACAGGTTTTTTTTTTTTTAATCAAGAAGACAGTTGTTGTTTTTTTTAAAAGAGTAAATCAGTTTGTGACTTTCTTTTACATATGATCTTCCTGTTGATCCACTGTGTTGGTTTCCTGCAACAAGTAGACTTTGTTGGCCAAAGTTCACAGCAATCATGGTCTTTTTACATCAACAGCTTAAGATATTTTTTTTAAAATAAAAGCGAAAACCTGAGAGAAAATGTACACCAACAGATGACTGTGCTCCAAACTCTTTCAGTCGAAGAAAACAATCAAGTATTTCAGTCCATTCAAATGGTATCTGTTACAGAGCAGATTTCCAACTTGGAAAAATGTTTCTTCTCTAGATTTTCTTGAAAACAAAACCTAATAAAAGTCTTAGACTACAGAAGTCACGTTCCTTTCCTTTTGTCTCCAGGTCAACGTGGCCACCCAGTGTGACCCAGATGAGATCATCGTCCTGTCAGACTCAGAGTGACCATCATACTGCAAGACTCTTCCACATGTCACCTGTTTTCTGGGATCGATCTCCCTAAGGCACTCCTTTTTTAGGACTGTCCTTATCTGCCGGCTTGTTTCAATCTTTTAAATTCAGAATTGTGAAAATGCTTAAATTCAGCCCAAACAATAATTTCTTACCAAAATACACAACAACCGTTCATAGCTATAGAAGACAGGGAAAACTTTGGATTTAGTACCTCATGTAGCATTATTACACACATCAAAACAAAAGCCGAGTGTGTCTGCAATCGACTTTAGTCAACATTTAATAGAAAGCTGCTTAAATAGGACGTGTTTTTTTGGAAAATTGAGGTTTTGGGAGCTCTGTGCTTTCTGCTGTGTGCAGCCGACATTTTCTCTCAGCACAGAAACAACGACCGGGTTTGACTTTAACTCCATCCCTCCGTTTTTGGCTGCAGTGAAAATCTGAATCTGAATCCGCTGCCGTGTTTCTTTTTTGGTGCAACGCTGCTGTTGCATGTGACATACAGTTGGTAGTTGCATTGAAATGATGTTTTTTTTTTCAAACACAGAGCTTAAATAACTACTTTTGGGACAATTTTCTCTTGACTTGAACTTTTGTCATAGTGGTTTAGGTGAGAAATCAGTGCCTAAGAACATGAACTGTGTTGTCGGACATGTGGCTCAGACTGGGGGGTTTGGTTCTTACAGACACTTGACTGCCGAGGGCTGCGAGCTCACTGCCCGCTTGTTTACAGCTTATATTTCAATCTTTTTTTTTTTTTACAATCTCAAAGAATACAGAAGTGGTGGTCTGTACAGAAAAAGTTTTAAGATGAAATTGTTTTAGTTGCTATTATTTATGCATTGGATTACTGAGTTGTGTGGTGGTTTGTTCTCTGTCAGTGGGAAGTGTGAACTTTGGCAGCATTAAAGGAGAACACTGACATTTTTTTTTTATTATTATTTTGCAGAGTAGTTTTTCAAATAGATAATCTTTTCAATCAGAGATCCTGACAAGCTAAAACACAAGTGTCCATGGAATAAGAATAGCAATATTCTGTGTTATCCTTTTGGTCAACAAATCACACTTGAAGACCAAAATTATTGATGACTCGATAGTGTCAACCCCAAAAGTTATCAATTCAAACTATCTGCATAATTACTGAAAGAGCTGAGCTGCACATATATGCAACCAAAGCTGCAGAACTCATCTCCTTTCACATTAGGCTACAAGCCAACCAGTCACCCCTCATGCTTACTAACTGAGCATTTACCTCTATTTGAATAACAATAACTAAAAAATGAATTAGACTGAGAGATTATCACTGACCCCTTTTTTTAAATGAAAACTGTACATTTGAGAACCATTTTAAAGGTTTGCATCTTCAGTTTGAACCTGAGGCCTGAGAGCAGAGTGAGGAAGCTGGAAACTAGTGAGAGGTGAATCAACACATTGTTGGTTTTGGTCTTTGCAAGAGATTTGTTGAAAATAAAGCACAATGCAATACTTCCTAAAGTCGTTACAGGAAAAAAATGTTTCCTTGTGTTGTTACACGTCTCAAAGTAAAGCAAGGAAGGTTTAGATTGAGAATAATGAGTTTGTTTCACCATGACAGTGATGAAATCTACATGTGCCTCTGCACTGATATATGGATTTATTCTCCCGGTCCTCAGAGTAAAAGTCCAACACAAACAAACACACTCCACAGTAAAATTTGTCTAAATACAAACAAATATTAGACCAGTTCAAATCTGGCTAAGTTAAGTGTACTGAACCCTAAATCCTGAAAATATTCCTTAACAACTTGGAATTTCCATAAACAATGTAAAAAGAAATCGACTTTTATTCTAAAGTACAATGATTCATTTTCATACAAAGTCTCATAGTTTTTGGTGCTTTTTTTTAGTTTTGTTCCCGCTTGGTGATTTGCTGATTCATATTCAGGTAAATTAAAACATGAAAATTGGAATTTCTGCATTTCTGCTGTACTCTGAGTATTATTATTTTTTTATGAGTTGTTGTCATAGGTGTCTTGTACAGTACACTTCACATCTTCAGCATATAATGAATGAGATTTTTATGACCAATATGTGTCAAAAACTTTGTTAAAACTCTTTGTTGTCTGGTTGGTTCCTCAGTAATAGCTTCTCCTTTTTTTCTGTCTTTATTTCTTTCTTTTTAATCCTCTTTTTTTAACCCCTGCTTGATTTCTTTCTTTCTTTTCAAATTAAAATGAGTTACAAGGGTGAAATATTTTGGAGGACTTATTTCTTCTCAAAAAATACTAGAATGTAGACGAGGATTTTAGTTAAAGTAACAACCTATCAGGCCTCATTGATGCAGAGAGATGATCCATATTTCACTGTGAATTTTTTTCTTTTTCATTTTTGATAATAAAATAATTTTTGATATACAGATTCTGTGTTGCTGCTTTTGATTTCTGCTTTTTTTTTGTTTTTTTACACAAAACATTGAATTGATTTAATGGTTTGTAAAAAATCTCTTATGCAGCAGAAGCTGATGATTGATAAGATGATTGAGAAATTATTTTCAGCCTCTGAATCACAGTTTTCAATTAAATAGTTAAGGGGAGAGTAAAAGGAAACTTAGCTTTTTATGTTTTCCTCAAATTTTTGCTTTGCTGCTGTTATGAAAGTGTGTGAAGGATCAACGTTTATGTTGCAAAGCTGGAGATTTCTCTGATACACTCGACCCCTCAACTGTCGAATAAATAAAAAGGAATAAAAACAAGCAAAAAAAAAGAGAAAAAACAATGTAAAAGACAACAATATTGTTTTTGTATTCGATAAGATGTGAACAGAGACACAAATCATTGGCACCAAATAATTTATTAATTTATTATTTTGATACAGGGCAGCGGTGAATATCTATGTACTGTAGTTTATTACATTATTAGTACCACTCAGGATTTACATAAAAATGTCTACCGACACTTTTCTGTTCAACAATCAACTGGTCAATCAGAAGACATGAAAGAAAACGTGTAACTCAGTTTGTGGAAATGTACAAAAATAGCTGAACTAGTATTGAGTTTTCAGTAGCAACTCTGAGCTTTTTACACTGATCCCTCCATCTTCGTCCTGATGTTCGAGTCGTCTGTCACTCGTTCTAATCAGAGGTGGTGCAACAGAAAACAGGGTTGTAGTTTTTCATTGTGGTCTGAAGGTCAGAAACTGTTCAGTGTGTTGATGCAGCTGCACATGAAGCTGCAGAGCTGCTGGAGACGCAACAATGCACATAAAATATGTTGATTCCTATTTATGAGAACGCCAACAGGCAGTAAAACAAAAGGGTGCAAACAGTTCCTCCTGGCACAAAAGTTTGCTGCGATTTTAACACACACTTCCTGATTTAGGACGTTTGACTCACCGTTTCACATCCTCACACAATCTGTTCTGATAATCAGCCTGTGATTTCTCTGAAGCTCTTCAGCAAACGAAGAGGAACAAAACGAAACAAAAATAATCCACAAACAGCTGAAGCAGAGTAACAGAGGAAACACTGGAGGTGAAACTTCACAGATCACTGAACAAAAAACCAGAAGTCCTTTCAATTATTCTGATCTCCAAACCTGCACACACAAAAAAAATCCAAACCCAGCCTTCACAGAAGGTAAAACATACTGATCCAACGTTTCTTCTCTCTGTGTAAATGGAAATATAAACATCTACGAAGGCATGCAAAGTATTTTTGAGGTCATGTGTCTGTCATGTGCTGTAGCTACACTGAAGTTGTTTTCTCCATAGTTTGATTTGGTTTAAGAATGTTAGAAACATAAAAAAATAAACAGTTAATATCATCATGTACATCTCCTAATGTCAGTACCAGCTGTAGCCACAGGGGGGCACACCTCTTCCAGAGCAAGTACTGATTAAAGAAACGTTAGATGTAAGGATGTTTGACTAACTGCACAACAAGCAGTGACATTTTTCTTTTTTGTATTTTTTATGTTGAATTATGTGTTTTTTCTTATGAAATGTGCCAAATTTTACATTTAGAAAATGTCTTAGGAGATACAGCTCACTTTTTTAAAAACACTGATGTGACCATATGTACGGTAAAAACAATGGGCTATGTGGTTCCTTATGCAAAGAAAAATTAAGTAAAAGGAAAAGAAGAAGAAGAAGAAGTAGTAGTAGTAGTAGTAGTAGTAGTAGGAGAAGAAGAAGAAGAAGAAGAAGAAGAAGAAGAAGAAGAAGAAGAAGAAGAAGAAATCACAGCATAAACTGCTGCTTTAAATTAGTCTTACAGTGGTTGAGATTGAAAGAGTGTCTAACTTTTCTAACAGTGGCTAAACAGCTCCCCCTTGTGGAGAATCTACAGTCTGCTGGATGCAAATAAGTTGCTGAAAAAGGAAAAAAAAAGAAGACCATAAGGTGGGCAGGGTTTAATGTCTTCTGATTGTCTTCGTTTCAACAGTGGGAACTTTCAGAATACACAGTGTACTAAAACATAATATTATCAGTTAAACTGTTGACCTCATCTACGTTTTCAGCATCGTAATAAAAGATATCAAGAAGCTCCGTTATACTTTTAAGCACAAAATATGTGTTTCTGTAAAGGGACATTTGTTTTAAATTGTTAACATGAGATGATAACAATCAGAAATAAACAGTGTTGAGAGAGTCGACATGCTTGTGAGGCACCTGAACGCATCTGCAGATTTCCAACCATCCACCATCTTTAGTGTTGTTCCCCTCTCAGTTATAATGGTACATGTTTCATACGGTCCCTAAATGCATCACACAGTATTAATATTCCCCTGTAAAGACAACAGTCCCAGTAAAGATACAGCACAAAACAAAAAGTGTATTTTACCCACAGCAGGTGAGAACATGAGGTTTTATTTCTTTGAGGTTTAAACTTGTCGTTCTGTGTTTGAACGGAAAGCAACTTCATTTCTGTTTTATTGTAACTAAACAATAATCAACTTCAAGTCTGGATATCAAACAAGAAACTGATGTTATCTGCAGTTAAACCTTTCCCAAAAATGTATTCAACAGAGGTAAAAACATGGCTTATTATTATTATTATTATTATTATTATTATTATTAATTGAATTTAACATTAATGAGATTGACAAGACAGAAAAGTGGTACCTTATTTTCTTTTTTTAATTAAAAAAAATTCAAATACTAAAAAAAATTCACTGATTGAATTTTTTCAACCAATCATTTCACTTCAGTAACATTATTACCACTGTTAGAGCTCTTCTGAGCACATCACTGTTAATATTACTCGTTTGCTTTTACATTTCTATTCCATATATTTATTATTTAAAATTTATATTTTGCTGACGCTCTACTTTTGCTGTCAACTCTGCTGCTGTCAAGGTGCAGTTTTCCACTGTGGGACAAACAAAGGTTTATCTTATAATATTGTTAATTAAAATGTAGATAAATAAAAAGAAGAAATACAATATTTGACATGTTTGACAAGTCTGATCACTAATCAATAAAAGTTATGTTCAATCCTGGTTTTACTCTTCCTGAAATATCCATCACTTCTTTTTAAAAGGATGAAATCAAAACACAACTAAATCCCCACAAAAAAGAAAATGTCATAAGTGGCACAAGTCCTGAAAAAATACTGCAGTTAAAAGAATAACTTTTTTCTGTGCGTATCAGCAACTCAAAAATTAAGTTTTCTCTTCATTTGGGTTCATAACTTTTTTAAATTTACTTGGTCAACCTTTCAGAGGAGGTACATTTGTAAAACACTCTTCACACTGTGAATTATTCATTAAACTGAACATAAAACAAAGAGAAACACAGAAGTTGAGGATGATTTTTGGGGGAAACCAGTGCACTTTTAACACTTTCAAATATGCACTTTCTCTCCTCCTGATTAGCACATCAGACAGCAGCAATGCATCAGTATTACAAGTTAGTATTTGATCAAGGTTTGCAGAGTAAACAACATATATTACCATATATTTACAGTGATAATATACTTCTCAAAGCACGAGAACTCTGTGAACAACAAGAAAGTGAAAGCAGGTAACAGCAGCAAAACAAAAAGCGTGGAGGTTTCTGCTGCTGAGCAGCGTTTCTGTTTCTGCAGAGACTGAAAATGTCATCTTAGACTTTTGGACAGAGGCCATGAAAGATAAGTTTGAAAAAAAGTCTAGAGATCCACTTTTTAAGTCTAATCTCAGTTGGTTTCTCTCATGCTAATGATCCAAGAAAAGGTGATAAAAAGTTTTGCCAAGATAGATTTTCCAGGTTCCTTTATTGGTTTCTTTTTATCTTTAAAAGAGGCTAAAAAATGTTTTGCAAGTTGAAAAAAAAAATTTTTTTAAAAATCATTTTGTAAGATGAGCTACAAAAAACAGGTGAATAAATTGCATCCTGTGTGAAACTCATCATTATTTTTAGACTCTGACTTATTTAATTTCTTTACAAAATATTTTCAGTTGTCACATGAAGTTAAGATGAGCACTAAAACTAGTTTTGTGGTAAAAATAAAGATGATGGTTTAGGTTGAAGTCGACACTTTCACAGAGTGATAAAAAATATCTGGCAGAAAGGGAAGTTTCTCTGATATGCGGTGTGGTGGTGCACTTCGCCCTCTTGTGGCTGTAATGTGTATTACAAAAACAAAAAAAGTGAAAAATGAACCGGACAAATAAACAAACAAAAATATCTTAACATATTTTCACAGATGACAAGAAAAAAAGGAAATTATCCTCTAAAAACTTTGTTTTTCACTATGTAAAATTTGTATCTTTATTTTTTCTGTTCTTGAGTCAATAAAAACAGAGGAGAAAACAATTTAGAGCAGACTTAAAAAGTGGATCATCAGATTTTTTTTTCAACTCACTTTCAGGGCTTCTGTACTTTTGCTGCTTTAATCACGAAAAATTATATTTTAAAAAAACCAACCAGAATGAGGCTCCAGCTTACCAACTGCACAGGCTGGTAAAAATGAATAATAAAAAAAACCTTGAAAAAATAAAAAATAATAAAAATCTATTGAACATCTCTCTGTCAGGGTTTCCATGTGAGGTGGATATGTGATTGTGTGATTGTGCCTTTCACTGTAATCCATAATGAGCTTTTTACGCAAAGCAGCACCGTGTCATCATTGGAAAACAACATGGCAGTGCCGACAGTCCCAGAAAAAAAAAGATCTACCACTGCTGCTGTACGAAAAAAAAACACAAACCTGCAGCTTCAGCTTCTTCTTTCTCAGTTGAGTTATGAAATATGTGTTGAGTGAGTTTCCTCCTGCAGATTTGTATTTTTTTTTTTATTTAAATCCTATAATAGAGATCTATTACAATACAATACTGCAGAAAATCACAGCAATGTAGAACAGCCATTTTTCTACTCTACTGATACTATAATGTCACAAAGGTTAACAGCTAGTGAAGCACTGTCTTTTCCTTTTTTTGGTTTCCTCTCATCACACAGCATTCTTCCACAAACCCCGCCCCCCAAAAAAATAAACTTATTTCCTTTAATATCTTTAAAACGATAAAACGATAGCTTACTCACTGAGACAAAAGGTCCATTTTTTTTTTTTTAATGAGGCCACTTTTTGGAGGCAAGTTTCTTAAAGTACGAGAATTGAGGATAAGTTAAGACGGCATCAGCACGACCACAAGTTTGTTCCAGAAATGGCAAAACAGTCCACTTTGACTCCAAATCCCAGGTTCCTCAGGTTGTCTGTCCAACGGGAGCCTCACCTTTTCTCCCCACCTGACAACAGGATGCACTTCCTGCTTGATTTGCTGAGTATTGGCAGTTGAAGGTGTGTCAGAAGATCACTTCCTGGTTTGTGATGTTTTGAACGAAGCAGCGGGAGCGAGAGGTGTGGCTGTTTGCTGAGAAAGAGGCGCCCGTTGGACTCGACGCACACTTTTGGTTTAAGTCACGCTGCTATCGTTGACGCTCACTTCGCACACGTCTTCTTCACACACACTTCGACCCAAAGCGAGACCGCTGAACATCCCTGATCCCTGACCTGGACTCTGAGAGACCGCCCCCGCAGCTGCCATGTTGTTACTCAGAGCAGCGCCGCCGCCGTTGCTTCCTGTGTGCTGCGGCGACAGAACAGAGCCCGAAAGATGCGGAGAAGAGACCGACACTCCTCCTCTCCCTCCTCCTCCACCCAGAATGCCGCCATGTGCTCCCTCACCTGCAGGCAGGAGGAGGTGAGGCGAGGAAATCAAATCTGGACCATCCTCCCCTCCACCTCCTCCCCTTCTCCCTCCCTCGCCGCCGCCCCCTCCGTCGGCGCTCTCTCCCAGCCCGCTGCGCCTCTCGCAGTGCGAGCGGTGCCTCATGAAGCTGTCGCGCCACATGAACTTCTTGCCGCAGCCGAGGCAGTCGTATGGCTTCAGGCCCGTGTGCGTCTTCATGTGCTCCGTGAGGTGATGCTTCATCTTGAACTTCTTGGCGCAGACGGGGCAGTGGAAGGGCCGCAGGTCCAGGTGCATGTTGATGTGGCGGTCCCTCATGCTCTTGTGAGTGAAGGTCTTTCCACAGTGGCACATGAACACTTTCCCTGAACCCCCCGTGTTGCTGTTGCTGCCACCTCCCCCACTCCCACCTCCGATCCCCCCGCCGTCCATGCCATCGACCCCCAAACCGCCCTGGACCGACAGGTGGACGGCGCCATGCTCCAGACCGGGACCTTTGAAGGAGGCTCCTCCCATCATACCACCTGTCATTCCCAGGGGAGGGGCGGCGGCGTCCAGGGAGAGACCGGAGGCCTGGCTGTAGAGGAGGATCTGGTTCCCCTGCATGTCCAGAGGAAAGAGCTGAGCCCGGGCCGTGGCGGCGGACTGAACCTGGCCCAGCAGCGCTGAAACGGCGCGGTTTGCACTCTGACTCTGACCTGCTGCACCGTCGTGAAGGTGCTGAGCTAAAGTCTGGTCCATTAAACTGCCTTCAAACTTGAGGTAGTCTTCTGAAGACTGGCAGTAGTCCACCTGCAGACAGACAAGGACGGGGTTTATATTTAGAGCTGTGCTTTTGTTGCATCACAATGATTTGCAAAAACTCAGTCTGTTGATTTAGAAAAACTTTTCAGTACTTTTACACAGATGGAGTTTTCAAACCTGCATGTTGGATGGAAAATATCCACCAAATCCAGAAAAGCTTCTAAGTTTAAAGAATATATATTTTTTTGCTCATCACCGAGGTTGAGATGGTTGCATTTCTGTTTCACATGAAGAAATAATCAGTTTCATACCTTGTACTTTTCTCTCCTGGTGTGATTTGTTTCATTGAGTGTGAACAAAGAAACCTTAAAAAAAACGGCCTTGCAACCCTTTTGATGACGTTGTTTTAGATCACGAAGCAACGATGTAATTGTTTTTCTGTCCAATGAGTGAAATAAATGTTCTCACATGGCCTCTAATGCTAAATTTGGACTTTTTCTCTGTATGACAGGAAAATAAACTAAGGAAAAAATGTTCACCAACACATCAACTAATTTGGACAACAGCGAACAAACTGCGAGTTTGAAAACAGCTAAAGTTTTCTAGTCTCTGTGTTTGATATTAAATTTGTCACTTTGGCGGCTCCTAGTGGCGACAAAGTCAGATTTTTTTTTCAAACAACACAAACTTCTGCCACAGAAAGAAGCTTTGATCCCATAAAACTCCACCTGTGAGTCCATGTCGTTCTCGGCTCTGCCCCCCAGCTCGGCCGAAAGGCTCCTGACGTTGGAGATGTTGAAGTCGCTCCGCTCCCTCTCTCTGGCCAGCTCCACCTCCCTCTCATCCTCGTCCTCCTCGTCTTCTCCTCCCTCCTCCCCGGACACAACGATGAGGTCGTCGTCCTCCATGCGCTCGGTTTTGACCACCACCCACTGTTTGCGAGGCATGATGCTGGGCTGGCTGTAGGTGGGTCGCTTCTGCACTGGCAACGCCGAGTCGTCACCATCCTTCCAGTCGAGAAATTTCATGTTATTGAACACAAAAATAAAATAAATCTATAATAAGCATTTTTATTTCCATTCATGCTTTTGTAATTTATTTTTTTAATTTTGAAAAACACCGAAATAACGAGAACAAAGCTTGAACACTGTCGTCATAAAACTGAGAAAAACTATCAATAATGAAACTGAAAACTGAAATATTATGTTATTTTATCTTATTTATCAATGACTTGTGTTTGTTTGTTGTTTGTTTTTTGTTCATGATGTGTTGTAGTTGTGTCAATAATTTGGTTCTTCTTTTACCGAAAATGTTTTTTGTGACTTGTGTAATGGGTGTCGTAGAAACTAATTTTTCTTGTAATAATATATCTATTTTCCTTTATTTTTTGTAAATCGGTTAACTCATCTAATTAAAGTTAGATGATATGACTTAATTATTTTTAAGGCAACTATTAAATATGAACTATTTTAATTATTAACTATAATTAATAGTTGTAAGTAATATTACTATTAGCTATATTTTGGTTATTTTAACTATTAACTATATTTTAGTTTTACTCGTTACTATTTTGGAAAGTTGCCACCTAAATGTTCCCGGAGCTTTGTGACCCTGCTCTCACCTGATAGGAGGAAACGCCGAAGCTGTCGCTGACTCCAACTTCCTGCTCCGACACTGAGCTGGTTTTCTTCCTCCTCCCGCTGCCTCCTCCTCTCGCTCTCTTCCTCTGGTGGTACAACACCTCCTCTTCCTCCTCCTCTGCTTCCTCGTCTTCCTCTTCAATGAGGAAGGCTTCCTCTCCTCCTGATGGGGTGCAGTAGCTGGGGGTGTTACTCGCCCCGCCTCCGTCCACTGACGCCCCCGCTGTGGCCGCGCCGCTTCCTCCGAAACCACTCCCGTCTCTGGGGCTGAAGTAGTTGGTGCTGCTGGGCGACTGGCTCTCGCTCACCGACGGGCGGCTGGGGGGTTGGGCGGCTCGTTGGGGCTCGTTGGAGCCTTCGACCTGGGCTCGATCACCACCACCACCAACACCACCGGCCTCATTTCTACCACCTCCACCACCTGCACCGCCATCACCATTGCTGCTGCTACACCCGAGGTTAGCTGACACACCACCTCCCCCTCCTCCGACACTGGCTCCATCCTGCATGCTGCCACCGCCGCCACCTCCTCCTCCTCCACCGCCGCTGCTGCTCCCCCCTCCTGTCCGGCCCTCTTTCAGCAGCTCGGTGCATTTGTCCACGATGTGCCACATCTGCAGGACGCTGCCCACCGTGAGGTAGTTAACGATGTCCTCGCGCAGCATCTGGAGCTGACCGGTGTAGGCGCAGCTCAGCACGCTCTCGAAGGCCAGCGGGTCCATCACCGCCGGGATGGAGACCGTCGACATGTTCTTCAGCAGAACCTGGCGAAGGAAGACGAATCACAACAAACTAATTATCAGTTCGTATTCACCTGTCCGGCCTCCTCTGCTCCTCCTCCTCCTCCTCCTCAGTCTGTCCATCATCCCTTTTTTTTTCTGTTTACACTCACGGTGTAAAATCGACCAAGTGGTCACAATCCAACTCTAATTTCTGCCGTCTGATTGTGTCTGCCAGCTTCATGCAGGTAACTGGAGTCTGATTCAACCTCCCACCGAGAGTCAGGAAGCTGAACTTTGGCGTGCGAGTGAGGCTCGCTTGGAACGGAAAGATTAAAGCATAAAAAAACAGCAAAAACAGACAAGTAATTTTAGTGTCGGTGTGAAGCTGATGTCACACTGCAGACCTTGATTTTCAGTTTTTAAATTTGTGCTTTTATCTGATTAATTTTTATGACTGTTTGTGCCCACTCTGTCATGCACTTCATTTTGGGTTTTTATCACATTTCTTACTAAGAAATAAAAAGCAGCAGATGTTTTTAATTTCAGTCTCTGGTGCATCAAAAACTTCTGTGTTGCAGCAATAAAGCGTTTGATAACTTGAGTTTACATTAATTAAGTCCTCCTGGTTGTTCTGTTTGCAGAAATTTAATGAGAAAAATCAAATTGTTAATGAGATATGGATCAAAAGTAACATCCTAGTATTTTCGGGCTGAATGTTTATACATGATTTACTGCGTACTATTTTTACTTTCTACAGAGTGAGATAGATGTTCAGTTGTTAGTAAGGCAGAGTGAAATATTACTAATTTGAATAGTTATAATACTTCATCAGTCCCACCTGGTCATGGAAGTAGGGGGAGGAGGCGGCCAGGACGCAGCGGTGGGCTTTGAACACGTGTCCCTGCACGTGGATGGAGAGGTCACACAGCCTGCCGTCTTCCCTCTGCCGGTTCAGGCTGTCCAGCACCGACGTCTGAGCGCCGGGGAAGCAAACCTGCACCACCGAGCCAGATGTGTCCCTCTGGGCCGAGCTGCTGCCGCTGCTGCTGCTGCTGCTTCCCACCTCCATGGGCAGCGACTGCATCTGGGTGGAGCAAAAGGTCTAATGACTACGATTTAAGATGAAGTTAAACTGCTTCCATCATGGTTTTTCTTCTTGTTACGGGTGAATTTCAGGACACAGTCGAGTTTGATGTCAGGTTACGTGATAAAAAAGTGCATCACAATAAGCAAAAGACCTTGTTTTTATATTCAGAAAGAGTCTTTCATCACACCTGTTGAGGCAGGAAAAAATCACCTGTTCAAATGTTTCCAAAACATCATTCTTGGAAACAAGTTGAAATAAAGTTGACTTATACTTTGTCATGATAATTTAATTAAACTATTTTTTAAAATACAGCAAGCTTGATAACAAGTTTCCAGTTTGTTAAATATAAAGTTTAAGTGTTACTTTAATCAAGGTTCAAATGTGCAGTTTTTGTTATAAAATGCTTTTCAAGGTTTTAAGAGGTTTAATCTCTAAAATATCAGAAAATCAAAAAAATGCCAAAAACAGTTTCCTAGAGTCACTTTGTTTCTTTTAGCTTTATGATCATTTTGAAAGCTGCAGCTGAATTGAATGGAAATAAACTAAGAGGTGTTTCTCCTATATTTACTTTCACCTCTATAATAAACAGCTCTTTTTTTCTATTTATATTTATATTACCAGAAATCGCAGCTTTTGAATTTAATAAAAAGATCACGGTCACCTTTTCACAACAGTTTCAATAAAAACTGAAAACGATGAGTGTCATAAAGGTGGGGGTTGTTGCAGGCTTGTTGCATCTCATTGCATTAGTTTTTAGCTCACACCTGATAAATTCACGGGTTCATCTGAATTTTTCCTCAGGTTTTACTGTCTTGTGAAGTTCAGCGGTTGCACTTTAAAACGCTGGCTGTCAAAGGGCTCTGAGATGAATATTGTGATTAAGTGGGATGCTTTAATCGCAACCTCAGACCTGAACACAAAGCGTGTGTGTGGGAGAGCAGGAAGAGCATATATGCAGCGAGAACAGTGGGCCAATCAAGGAAGCAGTGGCGTTGATTGGCCGTGTTGTTACTTAGAAAAGACTCTTAATTTACCCAGAATACTCTGCATATTAGTCCCACTTGTGACAGTGAAGAGCCAGACAGCCTCATGCAGCTGAAAACCTTAAGTGTCTGTCTGAAGCCTCTTTGTTCTGAAGTGTGTGTGTGTTTGTGCAGCCAACCTCTGCTGCATGTCACTCTGTGTGAACGCACTGACAACACAAAGCTGCACATTTTGTGTTTTTTTTGCAGCTTAATTTCATGCATTCATTATGTTCTGCATGTCATGCATCATATGGGCCATGTCAGACTGTCTCTGCACTGATGACACCACGGCAGGTTTGAACTTTAACAACATAATTCTAGTTATTTTTAAAAAACTGCGATCAAATCAGTGTGATTCTGTCATTTGCAGAAAAACAACACACACACACACATGTTGTGATTAATTATTGATCATAATGAGCCCACATCACATGCACGACTCTGTGCAACACTTTGTTGCTGTTATCAGTGCAGGAGGAAAATCAACAGCTGGATTTGCAAACACACTTTAAGTTGACAGGCAACAAAATCAAAGCGGTGCATCGAGAAATCAAACCGGTGTTGTTGTGAAAATGTTCCGCCGGTGTGAGTCCCGTGCTTTCAGACAGCAGACAGAGAGAAAACACACACACACACACATACACACACAGTTGCAAACCGACACACAGCTTCGCACTCCGACCGCACAGATGTGACGTTAGCATGCTAAGCTAGCTCCCACGGCGGCTGGCCGGCTGGCTGCAGAGAGCTCGAGCTCGAGCCGCCGCCGCCGCCGCCGCCGACACGAGACTCACCGTTTCAGATGACACCGCAGCCTTCAGAGGGACAGTCCGCGGCCGAGCTCACGGCACCGACACCGGACACCGAGTCCAGGCCCGGAACTTTGAGGACCATCTTTTGGAAATGTTCTTCCCATCGGATCTGATCTGTTCTGCAGCAGCAGACAGCGACGCGTCGCCTTTAAACCGATTCCAGACAGACGAGCCAGACTTGGGCCGACAGAAAATAAATTAATTAAATGATCAGATGCTCAGATTTAAATGCACTGTTTTCATTTCTTAGATTATAGAAAAACATAATAACTGTGACATTTAAAAAAAAAAAAAAAAGAGCATCTTCTCTAAATAGTCTTTATAATCTCACTGCAGACGTTCAGGAACTTCAAATCACATGAAGCTGCAATATTTCTCTCATCTTTAAATAAATTATGTCCGACAAAATTATCGACAGTCACTGTTGACATATTTATATGTGAGTTAAATTTCAAATCATTTTCTTGTTTTCCTTTGATGTTAACATTTAAAAACACTCTGAGTATTTAAATTACTTTACTGGAAAATAAATTAGGTAAAATGTTAATGATTCATCAAGTCTGATTGATACAAAACAATGCAAGAAAAACTCACTTTTAGCAATAAATATTCATTAAGGTTAAGTCAAAAAGACTTGCTATATAAAACCGGCTTTTCTTATTTGTTTTATCCTCCAGGACTGTTGTGTTAAAATCTCTCATGACTGCAGTGAAGTTTGTCAGCTGAGCAACTTTGACCCAAAATAAGACTTAAAAATGTTCAGAAAGACTTTTAAAATCTCTAATGTTGATTTATTTGATCACAATGATGCTGAATTCAAAAAGCTAAAACACTTGAAGTTCTTTCTGGAAAATGGTTTCTGTAATTTTACAAGATCTAACGGGACTTCTGCTATCAACAAAAATTAATATGATATAACAAAAAGAAGCACAGGAAAGAAACAGTTAACAAACATCAATCACAAAAATCAGTTTAATTGTTCTACATTTATTGGAAACGTCACTGTGCGAGTTATATGTAACACACTGAAACATGCTTAAATTGATAAATAAGGACGAGCTATAGGTCCTTCTAATAAAATATGAGATGTGATGGAGATTAAATGTCTCAGCTAGATTATTAGCCAAGAGTACTTGTTACTGAACTCAGATAAACACATTTGCAGATACATTTGCAAAGAAATCACAAAAAATAACCCCAATATAACAGAGAGGTGAAATAAAACAGATATTAAAAGTGTAACTGAGCGAATATTGAAGGGAAAGATGGAGGAGCAGAGGGAAGAAGAGGAGGGTTTTATAAAAGTCAGAGATTTAAGTACAAAAGGGAGAATCATTTATGCATTTTCAAAAAAAATCTGTCTAGAAATATGCACATGTACAAACCTACTTCATTTACAGAGAAGCAAAGACATTTTAAAAGCCTGTATTAGTGATCACTAATCAAGGCCCTGAGTATTTACAAGAGGTCTTTGGTTCTTACAGACTGGTGCCACAGTTTTGTACCAAACAGGTCACAGTTACACTGAGCCCTTCATGTCGCGACCAAAGTGGTTAAAACAGCAAGAACAGACGGTTTTTTTAAAAGCACTTTGCTCTACTTCCTGTTGGCGCTCGCAGTCCCGATGACACAGTCGTTCACCTGTCAAGAGAGCAAACACACGAAAACGTTACATGCCGAAAGTTTCAAAGTCAAAGCTGCAAGATATTTCACTGACGTGTGTGGTGGAAATTGTGTGAAGTGAAAAAAAACAACTGGAAAAGACAAATTTGTCTTTGTGTGCTTTAATAATAAGAGAGAGACTTTGCAGAGTCATCAGTTTTCAGCTGAAAGGACGGAGCTCATTCGCCAAAACATCACTAAAAGTTCCTCTGCTAATGTTTCACTGGTGTGAAGTCGAGCTGGAAGACAAAACTTACATCCTGACCCTGCAAATATCAGTAAAATACGTGGCTAAATAAAATTCATTATCTCAGTAAAAAAAGAGTAAAGTCAAACATTTCAAAAGGTCAATAGTTAAACTGAGAAATTTGCTGTAATAATGTGCAACATTCAGAGCGTTTTACTGAACGTGATGCTCAGTTAAATGCATTCAAGGATAAAGTTTGTCAAACTAGTCAACAGATTTTAAAGAAAATCTGTGCAAAATAAAGCTGAGTCAAGGAAACAGGTAATTTCTTTACAATGATTTCATTTTTTATTTCTAGAGAGAATTTTTTATTTGTAAAAATGTTCATAATTTACTGAGAAACTAGTTTATTTTATTCTAAAGAGAGCTGTCTCTTGTACATTTCTGGCTAAAGCAGTTTTCACATGCATCGCCATTTCATCATGTGATTAAGGACCTCGTGTCATCGTCTACCAGCGGCCTCATGGAGAAAGGACATTAAATGATCACAGAGGCCACTGACCTTGCTGGCGAACCTCAGAGAGTTGAGAGTTTCCCCAAAGCTGTCTGACTCTGGAGCGATGTTCACGAACATCAGGCTGCGATGGAGAAACAGAAACACCATCAACACACAATGACACACCAAGAACAAACAAAAATTCTACGTATGGACATTAAATTTTTTAAATATGGAGGCTGAGCTAATTTGTATAAAGCCCTTATTATGGTAGAAGTCATAAAAATGACTAAAAAGAGCAGTTTGGTGCCTTCAGAGCCTCGGCTGCCGTGTTGACGGTGAGCTTACGTTTTGCTGTTTCCTCCCAGGCAGGCCTGCAGGAGGTAGGTCAGCTTGGAGTTCCTGTAGGGAACGTAGCTCTCCTGAAACACGAGATCAGTTTAAATTACAAACAGAGAAAAATCCGAATGCAAAGAAACGACTCACAACTCTGATGATCACTCACTCCTTTGACATTAAGCTCAGCGTAGGAGCTTTTTATTCATTCATGACATGTTTTAATCACTTCTGACCCTCTTATATGTGTATGCATTACTCTACAGGTAATCCCCCCCCTCAGCCTGTGGAGTAAATAAATCACAAATCTAAGGCAGATCTCAGACGCTCCCCTGAACTCAGCACTGTTGCAGCTGCTCACAGACCTTGTTGGCCAGCGCGCTGATGACGATGCCCAGGTTGGAGAGCGAGCTGTTGATGGCCGTCATCTCTTTGAAGCGTTCGCCCTGAGACTGACTCTTCAGCATCCGCTCACTGCCCGCCAAGTCCACCAGGCACAGAGTCGCTGCACGCACATCAAACACAAACAGCCTGGTTATGAAAACTTAGACTCACCATTAAATAATATCAGATTTTCCTTTCAGTTGCTCTCTGAACTGATGAACGATAAACCGCAGAGCTTTCATGAAAAAAACGCAGAAGTGAAACCACATTTGTGTTTCTGGCATCGTCGCTGGGATTTTACTCACACTTGCATTTGACGTCCCTGCCGGCGTTCACTCCCTCGATATCCAGCTGGAAGACTGAATGGGAGCGAGAGGAGCGGTCATTCTGGGCCGTCTGAGCTGTCGAGCGATTCTGATTGGCCAAAGCAATCAGGCCGAGGACCTGGAAGCAGGAAGAGATCATGAGGATTATTCACCGTAAAGCCACAAATGTGGAAAATATAACCTGAACATAATTTACTGATGAGCAAATCATACTTGTGTACTTGTTTACTGATTTAAAATGATTAAGCTTTTCTCCACTGTAAAAAGAAAGTTTAAACTTCCTCCATACACGTTTTTATACTCTTACTTTTATAATATACTTTTATAATGATTTTTATTTTATTGAACATGATTTACCAAAATAAAAAAGTTTAAAAATCTCTCAAAAAGGGGCTGAAAGCACATTTCCTTCAATGAGGAACTCTGAATCTATCAGTCACAAGAATCGTGCCCTGCTGAACACCACTGCTGTCTTTAATATTGGGCTGCATTTTCTTTTTTGAACATGTGATCTACGTGGCTGATCGTGCGTGCTGTCTGCTGTACCTGATCCTCGTTGGACACCTTAACGTAGGTGAGGTTGGTGATGGTCAGCTCGTTGTTGGTCGACTTTCGGATCTCGTGCTCGGGCCTCTTGCTGGCCTTGCCGGTGTACAGGAGGTCTCGCAGGGACTCGTTGTAGATTTCAACAAAGCTTGCTGTGAAGGTGAACTGAAACAAAAACAAGTTCCAACGTTTTAGAAAAATGTCAGAAAAGGACGACAGCCAAAGAAACTGTAGAGACCGAGGATTCGATGGGATTAATTTTAAACACGATCGCCTCCTTCTCTGTTTGAATGCACAATATTACACACTGACCTCCCAGCCTTGTGCTGCCAGCTTCTCTGCTGCTCTGAAGATTTGCTGCACGGCTCTGGGAATCACACCTCTGGTCTCCGCGAACTCGTCCCCCTCCATGGTGTACGTCTTCCCACTTCCTGTCTGGCCGTAGGCGAAGCAGCAGACGTTGTAGCCGTCCAAAGCCGACTGCACCAGCAGAGAGATCTCCTCGAAGATCTGCCAACAACACGACAAAATTATCATGAACTTCCTGCTCTGACAGGAAACGGCCACAAAATATCCATGTTTTTAAAACTTTAACAGAGATTCTTTGATGAGTTTTTAATCTTTTACGTCTTTATTATATATACATGTATGTTGCTTCACCTCTTGTTGTGAAGCTGTGGGGCCGAACACTCGATCAAAGCTGAAGTTGTAGTTCTTCTGAGTATCAGCAGTTTTTCCTGTGTGAGACTGAGAAGCAGAGAAAAGAATCACTGCTGTAGTTTGAGAAATGCGAACACACCTGCAAAGTGCTGTTTCTTCCCGTTTCTTCTTCTTTTAGATGCTTTAAGATGACAAGGCGCCGCCCGTCATTCTGACACTGAGAGACTTGCTTGTTTTGACAAATTTCACAACACAACTCACTTATTGCTGTTTCTCTTTTCTACAATGTGATTCCCGGGTTAGACAGAATAATAAAACATCACAAAACCTCTGAGTGATGTTTTGGCTGTAAAAACAGGTTTATTTACTCAAAGTTTGCCTCGGATATGTCTGCCATGCTGTCAGAAGTCTCACCTCCTCTGTTTTGGCCAGTGTTATTGTCTTGATGTCACTGGTTGGGAGCTGAATGTGCTTGCTGAGGCCTCCGTCCACCAGTGGGCGCACTCTGCAGAAGACCCTGATGTTACCCTGTGATATACATGATACAGGTCATGTACAAGTTAGTCTAATTAGACAGAAAGAAAAGAAACAACACTGACTGGTTGTTGAAAAATAGATAGAACACAACAAAATTTAAAAAATTAAAATTCATGCAGAAACTTTGTTGAGTGTTTTCTCATCGGAGTGAGACTACAACCGCAGACATGGCGACCCAGCCCAGTTTTTGAGGGTGACGTCCCCGGACAGTGTCGAGCTTTTCCCCACATTGTAACCTGCCTTGAGCTCCTGGATGGTGTTGTGGAGCCGTCTGCGCTCCATCTCTCCGGCATGAAGATCATCCTCCTGCTGGGCCACGGTCTCTTTAAGGGAGCGGACCTCCTCCTCCGTGTCCCTGAGGGTCCCCTGCAGGCGGGCCAGGGTCGACTCCTGCACCGAAAGCTTCATCTGGGGGGAACACACAGACACACACCTCAAATATCTGATGCTTATATTTTTTCCTGTTTTAAATAAATCTAAATTAAGCAGGTTCTTAATTGTTTGTTAAATGCAAAGTTATGTGTGAGAATAAATAAATCCACAGGTAGATTTCAGCACTAGTTTTGCCAGATAAGGCACTTTGGGCAGGTCAGGTGGGCCAAATGACATATTTAAGCAATAAGACGACATGGCAAAGTAACCAGACTTAGCTGCCGTCCTGCAGCAGATTTTATACCTTGAGTGTCTGTAGTTCTGTCTCTTGGCTGTCCCTCAGAGTCTCCATGACCTTGTATTTGCCCTCTAAGTTGGAGAGCTCCTTCTGAAGGGTGCTCTTATCACTGGAGACCCTCTCCAACTCGTCCCGGACTCCTGACAGTGCCTGCAGCTCCTTCTCATTCTCACTGGGAAAGGAAAAGACATTTAATAACACACCAACAGAGAAATTATAAAGACTGCAATATGATGACAGTAAAATACTTGATTTTTTTTTTTCAAACGGAGGAGTCATGGCACCTGATCTGTCTCCTCTGCCTCTCAAGCTCTCTCTCCATCTCAGTCACTCTCATCTGGCTCTGGGCCATCGTGCCTTTCAGAGTCTCGTTTTCCTGGTTAACAGACTTCACTTTGGTTTGGTAGTTACGGATCTTTCCCTCCATGTCGCTGACTTTGCCCTTCAGGTCCCATGCTTTCCGCTTGGTGGTCCCGTCCCCACCTGTACACAACGGCATCGGCAACATGTGAGACATTTCAGGTCAGGAGTCAAGAATCTGGCTCAGTTTTCCTTTTCTAGCCTTTTCTAAATTAATTACAGTAAACATAATTTTGACTAAATTATTTTCGGTTGCTTCAGTTTTGAGTTTAAGTTTAAGTCCCAGCTTGAATGCAACACAGCGATCATTAATGTTATAACCGATGCCTGCTCGTTTTCTATATTCACTCAATTTGGCATCATCAATGCAGGGATCAGAACCAAGTGAAATAGATTTCTCACCTGCTTTTGCCACAGTGGGTGCAACACTTTGCTTGATGTTGCCCCTCGCTGCAGCTGAAGCTAAAGATGGTTTCAGGACACCTGAAGAAACAACAAATAATTATGATTTTAAAAAAAGACAGTATGTCAGAATCACTTGACACAGCAGAATCTATTACCTTGATAAGATTAATACTCAATCACTGCTCCAGCTAAGTTTTTTGAACATGAGGTCTGCAATCCTCACACACAAGACACACACAAACTAAAGCAAACACACAGCAGACAGCTCATCTTACCTCTGGATGGAGCGACAGCCACGGTGGCAGCCCCCACAGCTCTGACCGACCTGGCTGTGAAGAGCAAAGTGAGACAAAGGTTTTATCAGCAGAACAGAGCAACCTGACTTTATTTTCGAGAATAAATCCCTAAAAATGATTTCATTCAGTCTTGGTGCATTCTGACCTGCTGCATGTAAAGTAAAAAATGCAAACAAACAATGAGAGACTTGCACATTGGTTTTAACTGAGCACTCATTTCCTGTGTACAAACATCTGCATTAACGTTCCCTGCAGAGTCTGACCTCGGTCAAATACAAACTCTAAAACTCATGTTTGAAACTTACACACAGGCGCCCTGGCTGCAGCAACAAGAGGTCGCTTGCCACCGATGATGGTAGCTGCTGCGTGTGGTTTGACTGCCTCTGGGTCCTTACGAAGCCTCTTCTGCAAGTAGAGAAAACTTAAGCGTAAAGCAAAAGAAACGATTCAACACTTTTGGCTTTAACAGAAATTTATTTCGAAAGGAAACGTTCACCAGTGTTGTTGTATGAACTCGCAGAGACAACTATACCAACAACCATATACACAACTTTACCTTTGTTTTACATCACATCGTAAGTTCGTTTTCATGTAATTGTATCACAGAACTAAACTTAACAGTGAACAACATTACAATCAGCCTCATGGCCAAAAGAAGAACTTTGTTTTACTCTCTAGATCTTAAGGATGGGCCAGCATGCTGGTGGGGGGGTTTAAGAGATGGATTACTGGTTACTTCACATGCAGAGCAGCTTGAGGTGCAGGTGCAAAATAGATGGAAAAAAAATGGCAAAGCAAATGAAGTGAAAGATGCAGATGATATTTTGTACAAACCTGAGCAGGCGCAGAGTCTTGGCCACTCTCTGAGCTGCTGGCGCTGCTTGCAAGGACCCTTTTGCTTGACATGACTGGCAAGCGGGACATAGTCTGCTGCGGGTTGAGAGATAAATTAATTATAGTCAAATCAGACAGAGAAAAATCTCAGGTATTAAAAAAGTCTCTGTTCCTCTCAAACAAAAGCACTGTTAGCTTGTCTGTGTCCAGACTTTTGAATCGGTCCACTTTGCTGAGTTCAGCTGATGGATACTGTGGAGTGTATAAGTTGACATTTTTGTCTGATATCAGGCAAATTGTTTACCTCAGTTTTTGCCTGTTATGCTTTTTCATTATTTTTGAGTCACAGTGGTAAGCCTCAGTTTCTCTGAGAAACAATATCCAGCCATGTTTGAAAAAGGAAACAACTCAAAAAAGATATTCACCTATTATTTACATAAAACATAAAAGAAAGTAACGTCACTACAGGCAAATTCGGCTTTGCAGTATCTCTTTAAATATGGGTTCATGTTAGAAAAACAAAGTCTACATCCCACAGTCTGGTATAAAGTTGCCAGATTTCTTTGGAAACGGTGCTGATTTGAGAGCCAGATCCGGATCTGAGAGTCAAAACAGCAATATGATTTTGTTCAATGGTCTTCAGTGTTTTAAGTTCATAGTGTTGGATCTCAATTGAAACAAACAAATAACGTTACTCAGCCCTGTGATTTGAATGCATGTTAGAAAGGCAAAGAGTTCAGATTATTGTTAACTTTAACTCCACAATCTCAGTGGACCACATCAAGAGTCTTATCACGTTACATATAGCTTAAGTAACTTTAATTCATATAAAATGTCTTTAAACTACAATAATCATGTATGGTGGGGGTCCCGTATCATATCCCACTGATCCTCAGCTAGCGTTACTAAACCCCCTGTAGGACTACGCTGCGTTACAGGACCAGCGGCTAACATATGGCCACAGACGACGTATTCCGTAAAAAATAATAAAATCCAGGTAATCTAAATCAATTTCAGCATAAACTAAGGCGTAAAGGAGCGTGTCTGTGTTACATTAGCTTCGACCGGATTACCGTGAACCGTATAAAACCATCTAACGTGCGTCCATGTCGTCACCAACAGTTAACGTTAGCTTAAACATAAAAGGTATCTAAACAGCCACGTAAATTATAGAAACTAAGCATTTTTGTATGGTTTCTGATCATAACTTTGCACCATTTCAATCCGATGTGAATGAAATTATTATTTAGCTTTAATTTAGTGAAAAGTTGTACCTTATTTACAGCTGAATTTCGCTTTAGGTCAGTCCAATCCACCGTCTCCAACCGTTTGAATTTGAAATTGAACTGTTTTGGTGGGCGCTTCGGAAGAGATGCCATGATTGGCTGAGCCAGTGCAAACCCCGCCTTTATGTGTATGTATGCTCGCTATGCTGTAAAGAGTGTTCCGCAAGGGCGGGATAAGGTTGTTTTCCATAGATATAAAGGCCGTAATGATATCTAGGTGCTCTATATCTACATTGTTCTTAAAAACTAGTTTGTAACTTCATTAAGAATCACATGAATTCTATTTTTTTCAACGGCCTGCGTGTTATGCGTCAGCTACGTCGCTCATGAATTTTATTTTATTTTTTGAAACTTATATTGTTTAATCATTTTTAATTCTAACTTCTTTCACATTTATAATGACATTATTTTTCATAATATTTTCTACTTTGAACACGTCTTTGGTGTGATGGTGTGCTTACGTTTCATTTCATTTTACATTTTAAATTTACATTTTCTCTTTACTCTAACATTAAAACATAACTAGCTTGACTTTAAAAGTTAAGGCAGTTAAACCAAAATATACTGTACTTACTGTGGAACAACTCAAAATCTGAATTTACATGCTTTACTTTGACCACGTTAGAAAAAAGAGTGACACATTTGGTAATGTTTATCAAAAAAAGCTGGCTGATCTGCAGTGACAACAACCTTTCATCACTGTTTTCTTTATTTTAAAATATCTGGAAACTTTATGTTTAAATTAAATGGATGCTTGATGTCACAGCAGATGATTTACAGCACTGTGTTGATTATTAAAGATTAAACAAATAGGGATCACATTATAAACTCAAATTCAGAGTTTATTTGTTTTGATGATGAGCCTTATCACTTGATAGAAATGTGTGCAGAGAAAAGATGAATATCTGTACACCTTTCCCCCTACAGGGCTTTAACAATGCTAACTCAACAAAAGCAGACACCATTTGACCCTTTAGATGAAATAAAAACAATAGAAAAAAACAGTATGACAGTCTGAATTGATATGAAATTAATCAGACAAGTACATTTTTTTCATCATAAACTGTTTTCCAACTTTATTCTCCTTGAAGGAAGAAACAGTCTGTTCAGATGAGCAAGAGGTGTAACTGTGCATACAGTATGCAAGAGTGTAGCATAAGAGGGCAGTTAATAACTGTGTTATTATCAGGAGCATCGGTAATAACATTAACAAGAATATTGAGAATGTGTTAATTTTTTCAGAAAAAGACACAATGAAGTACAAGGAGTATACATGAAGATGATCAGCCGGCTGTACGGGGCTGCTCGAACGTATGGATTGGATAGAGACAGCTTTGTGCACAAAAACATGGCAGCAGTGTCCCGGGTCACCTGCGTCACGGCCTCATTTCATGTCGTTTAATTAAGATTTTCGCTCAGATCATTTGCATCAGTTTTCAGGTCGCAGTCGCTCACATGTTGTCCAATAAACCTGATAACAGTCAGTGTGAACGAGGCCGACAAATTCTACATATTTAACTTGTCCAAGCCATTTCAGGTCACTTTAAAATCAGCAAGAGCAATGTGTGGTTTAAACTGCAGGAAATGGGTAGTCATGCATCACAGAAAGAGAAAAAAAATAAACTATTTCACCATAGTTAAACCAATTTTTTTTGGGCAATTCAGAGACTTCTCAGGCTTGGAGTTTATCACTCTTTTGCAGACTTTGCTGCGCATGAACGTTACGATGCAGCAGCTTTAAAGGTGACCGGGGATACGACCGATGATTTGGTACATGATAGTTTGAGTTCCTTTAGTTTCCATATATGCTTTATACAGGACGTACTTCCCTTTTACAGATGAAAAAAAAAGTATTTTCTATCTATTTTTATGTACAGCATACTGCAATACAACAATGCCTCAAAATTGATAATGTGGATAACATTTTGCAATACAGTTATAATGAAAGTAGTAATAATATGTATGAAAAGTTCTTTAAAAAAAGATTTTTTAACAGTACCTGTCAGCCTTTTTTTTTTTATTACACAATCATTCCCCAACATCTGCCCTGACAGCGACGAGTCGGGCTGTTTTCTCTCCTCTGAGGAGAGTAAACCGTCTTTCTTTGATTAGTAACAAAAAAAAAAAAATGGGGACTGTTGGGACTTTTTCTTTTTTCTTCTCCGTTCCCTTCACATTCATGCACTCACTTTTCTTTCTCTCTGAGTTTTTGTTCACGCGTTTCTCTGTTGGTAGAAAAATACATACATATGATATTTAAAAAAAAAAAAAAAAAAAAAAAGAAAAAGTACAATGATGACAAACATAGGCATGAAGTACAAGCTTCATCAAGTGCTTTCGTTATGACCCCTACCACCCCGCAAACCCCAAACACCCCCACTTTTTTTTTCCTTTTTTCCTCTCTGGTCTCTGGGTCTCGCTCCGCTGCAGATTCCTCGGGTTTTTAGTGCATTCTTCAGCCGCTTCGTCTCTTTTGTGTCAAACTTTGGGCTCCCACAAAGACATGGCTCCTCAGCTCCTCTCTGTCCGAGGGGAGGCGGGTGTAAATAAGGACATCACGGGGAAACACACACACACACACACACACACTTTGAGATTCAGCTCCAGGCTGTAGCTTAATCCCATAATGCACTGCATCTTTTTTCTTTCTGCTGCCCCTCTTGTTTTTTTTTTTCTTCTCTTTTTTTTTCTCAGGCTTCGGTTCAGTCGTTTCGGATCCTCGGCACCTCGGTAGTGTCACTCAAAAGCCTTTCAAACTGATTCAGTCCCGGTCCTTCCTCGTTTTTCGGATCAGTACCTCTGCTCCGCCGTCGCTCTCATGAATCTCCACAGTCGCTCGCTGCCGAGTCCTTGCCTTGTTTCTCTCCGTTCTGTTTTGGCTTGAACTAAATAAAGGAGGATGTTCAGATTAATGTGATCTGAATGCGTTCGAGCGTCACATCGTCCTCTGAACAACCGACGTGCAGAGAACGGTGTAATTTTCTTATGTTACAGATATTTTACACCTTCATCCTCCTCGATGCCAGTTGCAAACGTTGTGATATAAAAAGTGAAGTGACACCTTTGAGCCTCTTTAACGAAGATTCTCAGAGGACGACTGCTGGTTTGGGATCAGTCTAATAACTGTGTTTTACAAAGCTAGTGAGTGAATCAGCAGTCCATCCACTCGCAGCCGATTTACTGCAAATTCAGACTCATTCTGAGAAACTCAGGTCCAGATTTAATTACCATCTTGTTCATGATAGAAAAGTGAAAACCGATCTCAGATAAAGCGGTTAAGTTTTCACGAACTGGAAGAATTAACGTCGGTGTCCTCGACCAGCGTTTCTGCTGAGATACTTGGCACAAAG
>JAPZDV010000008.1:2415702-2439124 GCA_029814665.1 Acanthurus lineatus
AAAAAAAAAAAAAAAAAAAAAAAAAAAAAAAACCCCAACACACAAAAAAAAACGTCGACGCCGTCGTTGCCTCTGAATGAGACGCAGCTTCATGCAGACTTCCGGCGGTTGGGACGACCGTGCTATCAGACACACTGAAAATAACAGATAATTAACAGCCGACTAATAATTCCTGTGTTAATTACCGGTGAAATCGATTCCCCGTCAACCCCCCCGGAGCTTCCTCGGGTCGGGACAGTTGGAAACTTTGTCCAAATCCGCCCCTCAAACCCCTCAGATATGCCTTTTTTTTCTTCGCTTTTTTTTTCCTTTTTTTTCCTCCCTCCAGCTCGCTTCAGCGGAGTCAAGTCTGTCAAGATAACAGCTAAACGGCTGCGTTTCCGGTTAGTTATGTCAAATTAAAATCCACTTTGAATATTATTTATCGCGCTTTGATTAGCGAAGAAAGAGCTGTTTCATAATTTATCACTACATAAGCAGATATTTTCTCAAGAAGTAACTGTCGGTTCCCCTTGGCCTGAGAATGAATTGTGTTTTATTGTCATATACAAATGCCAGTTTTTTTCTCAAGTGGTTATGGTTTTAATTTGAAGATCCATCCTCTTACTTCCTGCACTTTAGCTACCTCTAGCTAACTTGACAAAGCTAATAGCGTCCATTCACTGCCTTCCGGTGTATTAATTATCTCGTCGGGGAGCGGAGAATACATCATACTTTTACTAGTTTCTATTTAAAATCCGGTTTAAATTAGACATTATGCTATGCTGTCCTGCACAATACGTTTCTTAAATTAATACCAGTAGAGATAAAAGTTATTATTGCTGCAGTGTCATTGTATCCCCGATCTCCAATCACTCTTATTGCTTTAGCATTGGTTTATTCTGATGTCTACATCACCTGAAAAAGACGGTCACAGAAATAGACCCACATCTGTGCTCAGAAAACACTTTTCATGTCACCAGCATCAAGGTTGGAACCAAGGTTGTGGTTAAATGGTTGCTGGTGTAAATCCCTGCACAAATAAATACTTGGAAGATGCAACAACAGCCTCATTTTATCCTCTGAGGTACTTTTCGTGGTCAATGCAATGTAGCGGCACTGACCTGCACAGTGCAAACAGTGGGAAATTGCAGCTCACAGGGATGGTTACCAGATGTGTCAAATCAATTTCAATTCTTTGACAGATCAATGAAAGAAAAACCTTAAAAAATGTTTCAGAAACAAAAGTTTATTATGACCCCACCATGCGTGTCAGAGCAGGTTTTCATGGGTCTGCATTAAAAAAAAAAAAATTATGCAATAACAGTATAAAAGCAACACATTTTGCCCATTGACAAAAATAAAAAATAAAAGCCAGAACAAAAATAATGCCGAAAACATGCTTAAATCAAATGTGTAAACACAAATAATACAAGAAAAGACGGATGAGTTACACATTGCAACACATTGACTATAGGATATAATTTTGTGTTTCAGGAACACTAAAGAACAGGTAAAGTGTTTTCTCTTTTACAGACAAGTTTATTGTGTAACAGGTTTCTAGATTAATATTTTACTAAAAGCACAAATTTCCTGAGGTGCACAGACAGTAAATCAAAAGCAACAAAACTTTACCTTCCATTTAGGCAGAACTTCTTCAGCAAACTACAGTACGAGTTGAAAAAACACAGAAAACTCTACTCAACTGACTATAGAATAAATGTATTTATGAGACACTGCGGCTCCTGTTAGTAAGTTAGTTGAGTTATTTATGGTGACTTGTGAAACAAACAGTGCTACTGTATCAAATATCTACTGTATAAATATATCTGTATCCATATGCAGTGCCACTTCAGAGTATCACCACACTTCAAACGCCCCACTACAGAAAAACAAAAATCACATTTTCTTTTCTGTAGCTAAACCATAGATAATCTCCTCCCACACTGGTAATTCTGCACTAAAGTAGCATAGAGAATTTGACTGAAATTACATGCATTTGCAAGATTAAATTACAGTTAAAGTGTGAGATATCAGATATCAGTGTATGCATGAAAGCAGCAGTACTCATCTTCACATATATAAAAAAAAAAATCTTTCAGAAAGACATTTCAATACATTAAATGTACCATAAACAACAGTGCAGAGGACACAGTCAAAGACAGACACATGGCGAGTCATCTTAGCTGAGAATCATGGAGAAAAACGAAGGGACTATTCCCAGTTAAATGGACGGCTTGAAGGAGAGTAGTGATTATCAGATTCTTCAGATTTCTCAGATTTTCGTAGCTTTTGAGGCATTAAAATGCATGCTGACAAAAAGAAAGATACAGTGCCAACTTAAAGTATTCTGAACACTCGGTCAGGTTGTGGTGAGGTAGAAAGCGACAGTGTGATGAGGATATAAGGCAAGTCGGAATACTTTTCAGGAACAGACGCTCCGAAGCTGGCTCCTAAACCTTCAACTCTACACATTGACTCCGAAATAAGAAATTACTAACATACAATGTACGAGATTTTATAAGAGATTGTTTTCACTTCAGCATTAAATCTAAAACATATTTTTCCTCGAAGAACAACATCGCTTGACAAATACTGACTGTTAAGCATCTACAGTTCAGCATTACAATACAATTATCTCACAAACACACTGTGGTATTCTGATTGCTACAATAGAAAGATAAAGCTGTACTTTACCGCATTTACCTTCAGTTCCACAAGCTACACCTTTATGACAGCAGCTACATAGTCAGCCATAATAACACAAATAATAATACCACTTAACAAATACGTCAAGGAGAGTGTATGAATTACTTGGCTGCAGGGTGGCAAATTTTCAAAAACAGCCTGTTTAGATCTGTTTTGTGTCTTCAGGAAAAGATCCATCCAAGGATCCATGTGAGTTCTGCGTGACCAGCATCACATTATGACAGAATCAATCTGATCTGTTAATTAATTTCTAATTTGATTGATTGTGAACTTTCAGTTTAACATCACAATCACCATGAAAATGAGGTTGACAGCAAATTGAGCTGAAGTTGTTGACAACAGGAGGCTCTGTGAGGTTCAAAGTGACCATCAAAGGGCTCTGATGATGAATTATAAAAATATCAATTAGATAAAAACATGTTTAATACAGAAATGCTTCACACAGAACCTGAAGTCAGGAAAAGTAGAACTAAAGGTGGCTTAGGGTCAATGAACGTGAATCAAATCTGCTAATATTTTGCATAAAGTCACAGAGTAAAAGTGTTTTATAGGGCTCCAGCCACAGCTTTCAGTGTATGTTTTTATCATATTATACTAGTTTTCCTTAAGCTAACAGTTCTTTGTGTTTATCCTTCTAAAACCCTCAAAATGTTAACACAGATTTGTGAGAACAATACTTCAAGAAATCAGTAGAAATAACAGATGGAGAAAACACACACACACACCTAAAACAATGGCATGTTTAAAAAAATACAATACATACTAATGCCAAATATATATACAGACGGTAACACAATTTTAATTACCTGTTAGTTTGCAACCGTCCATGACACCTTCAAAGATTTAAGGATTAACAAAATGTGACTCGATAAATTAAATATGAGTTGTGTCAGTAATACACAGTGAGATACAAGTGATGGCTAAATCCACAGGCTCTAGTTTTGGTCTAGTATTTGTCTATGAAATGTTAGTAACATTAGTAAATAAAGGTTTCGAATGTATGCTCGTCTTAAACTTTCATTTTAAGATGCACTTAAGGTTTGGTAGCAAGGCAGTGCACAGGCAGTTAATATGGGGGGGGGGACATTTAAGGTGGACACAGACAGGAGGGGAGAGTCAGACTCATCATATTTGTGACACAAACACACAAAATGTGGCATTTTGTAGAGAAAAGAACACAAAGTCGTGAAACTGTCTGAAAAGATAAAGTGCTCAATACACGAAGGCTACTGTTACTTTTGTTCCTTTTTTTAATGCTTTTCAAAATCTGGCCAGGACATTGTAAATCAAGTCATAGGGCCAAATTTTGAAAAGATAATATAACAATAAGCACATGTGTGTTTTAAGCTGAATGTAATGTAGAACCAGTGAATATATGGAGGTAACATAAAAACAGGAAACTTAAGGAACAGCTGTAACTGTAGCCAGATGAGCTCGATCCTTTATCACAGACAGAGCTGAGAATCAAAACAAAAGATGCTAACAGTGCTACAGCGGGGAAACAGCGATACAGACGATCAGACAGGAATGGGAGGAGAGGAAAGAGCTGTTAGTGTTAGTTCACACATGCAAAGAGTCCAGGCAGCTGATAAGACAATGGAAGAGAGGATCGTTGGACTGGTTGACTCTTTTCAGCCTGTATGTGAAGTCACCTGCAGGACGGACGGAGAGGAGGAAAAGAGGGAGAATTAAATTATTTTGAAGTCCATTTACAGTCTGTATCAGTCACAATGCACACAAACCACATGATCATAAGGGCTGATGAAACTCTTTCTGGTTGCAAAATGTGAGGCAAGCCAAACTACGTTCTTTTCTTAAAGTCTGACTTGGAGTTAAAGACAGGTTCCCAATTATATGCTGGACATAAAGAAATGGAGATCCTTGTGGGGACATGAGACCCTCAAAAAGAGGAGAAATCTCAGGGAGGAACGTTACCGCCAGCTGATTCTGGGATGATGCTCAGTTTGGTTTTTCTTCTCTAAGTTAAGTCTCTTTAATTAAAGAGTGCTCATGCAAAAAAACAAGTTTCTCCTGGGTTTCAAAACATAAAGTGCTCAGGATGCTTTAGAAGCAGTAAGAAAAACACTCACTGCCTACGGAAAAACATGATTAAAAGACGCCTCTCACTGCAATGTGTCAGATTAGCAAAAGCAAGTCCAGTCAAACACAGTATAACATATAAAGAAAAGTGCTCACATGAATGCATGTGCATGAATGAGTTACCTGAGAGATGGAGACTCCGGTCAGTTTCTCGACCGCGTCGGGGAGGCGGGTCATGATGTCCAGCACTTCTCCTGACAGCTTGGCTGCTCCCACCTCCCCATTTCCGCTGGACACCATGGTAACCTTGTTAGCTTCACACAGAGGCTTGCTGATCTCTTCTGCCATCTATTGGAAAATGGATATCACTAAATGTTACAACTGTAGTTAAACAGATAAAAACTTCCTCATATTCACATGAATCATGAAGAATATAAACATCTAAGTCATTCTGAGAAACAGAGAGACGACAGTTTGCAAGAAAAAACAGTGAAACTACACCAACAATAAGCAGTTTTAATACACATATACCATGCATGATTAAAAAAGAGAAATCATTACTTTTTTACTTTTTAATGCTTTGTTGATATTTGCACAAGACTTTCATGCATGTAATCATCCATCATCAATTTTGTAAAAGTTGCACATGAAAATGATGCATTTAATAACAGTATTAAGATCTGCAGCACTCTGCAGTATGTATGTTGTCTCTCACCATTGGCAGTTTCTCCAGCAACATGTCCACCATGGCTCCATCCTTGTACTGCTGGAAGGCCTCTGCCTTCTTCGTCATCTGCTCCGCCTCTGCACGACCTTTGGCCTCCACTGCGTAAGCCTCAGCCTCACCTTTGACCTGAAGAAGAAAAGAAGAATGGCTGACTTCACCAGAAAACATTGGTCCCATCAGGGGCGACTCCAACAGGCTCACACAAGAGGGCTTTTGGAAAAAGGACCAAAATTGTACAAAATTCTCAACATAGTTTCCATTTTTAACAACATCAAAAAATTATAAACACAACTAAATTGTTAGCTAATTGATTTTAACTATATTGTACTGAAAATTTGAAAGAAAAAAAACCTTTTGTGTGCACAGACAATGGGAGCAAAAACAAAAGTGTACCATTTACAGTTCTGCTGACTGTACTTTTAAAACAGGAGACAGCTGAGTCGTGACTCCGCTGCAGTGATCTGTGACTCACCCTAATGGACTCGGCCTCGGCCTCTGCCTCCATGATCAACTTAAGACTGGACAGGAAACAGGAGACAAATGCAAAGTCATACAGACAGTAGACAGTGAACCATACTACAAAACAACCACACCATGAACTGTATCACTTCCACATGTTGTTATGTTTCCTCAAAATTCCCTTAAAAAAGATCTGCTACAAGTTCTACATGTCTTTTTTTACTCAACTTTTACTGAAGATCAGCTGGAGAAAGCCTTACTTACTCACTTACATAAAAAAGAGAATAGAAACTTACTATGATAGAGGTGATAATATCAACTGAAACATTACCTGGAAAGCCTCCTCCTAACACCAACCTGTTGTTTCGGAGGAGCAGCTATGACCGAACAAAGCCTTGTGACTCACCGCTGAGCCTCAGCCAGCTTCTCCAGGCGGTACCGCTCAGCCTCTGCAGGTTTCTTCACCTTGGCCTCCAGCTCCTTCTCCCTGCGAGTGATCTCCTGCTCCTGCAGCATGATTTGCTGCGTGCGCTCGACAACCTGAACCTGCATCTTCTCCTCCTCGATACGTTGCTTCGTCTTTGCAACCTGGAAAAGAATGAAACAGCACATGGTGCATACAGTACATACATACACACAAAATGAGTCATTCATCATGAGAAAATATTAGATCCAGTCAGTCATTCAGCTCAGAAACATGCTGCAGTGTCGTGTTAGGCCGTGATCACTTCTGGCAGCTGCATTGCAACTGGAGCAGGTTGCAGTTGTGCCTGATTGAATCAATGGGTCTGTGTGTGTGTGTGTGTTAAAGTAACTAGAACCTTATGTGGTTTGTGCAGGCGCCTACGCACAAACCAGACCGTTTCAAATAAAAACATTTTGCATTTCTTATCCACTCTGCTGTACCTGCAGCTGGTAGGCCATCTCTGACTCAGCCTTCTTGGTGTTGACCTCGATGTCATAGGCGGCCTTCTTCAGCTCGTAGTCTCTCTGAGCCTTCGCCATGTCAATCTCATTCTTGTACTGAGCCGACACTTTCACCTGCATCGCCTGGGCCTCCTGCAGACAGAGAGTCAGAAAGAGAGAGAGAGAGACAGAGAGAGAGAGAGAGAGGATCAGAGATATGAAGAGGAGGACAGGACTCAGTGGGAAAACCTCTTGAAATGAGGATAAACAGGATGAAGACGCTAAAAATACAGAAAAGAGTCAAGACAAGTATCACTGGTGACCTTAGAAAAACACACTGAGGAAAAGATAAGTGGCTGGCTAAACACTAAAAACTACTTCCTTCTAGGATGGAGAGACAACGGGACATATCTCACCCTGATCACAGCGTCTCTCTTGTTCTTGGCTTCTCCAATCCGAGCGTCTTTCTGAACCTGGGCGGTTCGAGCCTTCCCCAGTGAATGCAGATAATCCTGTGCACCAGAGAGACAAGAGAAAGAGAAGTTAGATGATCACTCGAGGCAAATTACATCATTTAAAACTAAAATTCACTCATACTGCATCTCTAGAAAGATATCAAATCAAATTTCTGCTGTAAATTATAAAGAAACATAAAAATGTTCACTTCTAAAAATGACTCATTGAAAAAAAACGGTTGAAAGGTGTGGTTACCTGGTCGTCGTGAACATCTTTGAGTGTGTAGCTGACCACACTGATGCCCATGTTGACCAGGTCAGAGGAAGCCACCTTAAAAACCTGCTCTGAGAACTTCTTTCGGTCCTTGTAGATCTCCTGTAAGGTGAAGATGCTCACTGTGACGTCAAAGCTGCAGTTGTGAACTCATAAAAGAATCAAAACAACCCAAGTTAGATACCTTTTAAATGTTCAGCCCTGTTATTAGCATCAGTGTTTGATGCTAACGTGTGTGCTTTTACAGGAAGGCAATCTGAAATGAACCGTTTTCAGTAAACTGAACACTGAAACAAACAACCGTGTGATCATCACCTCGACCGTCAGGTGGGCGATGATGGCCCGCTGGTGTCCCTCGAGCGTCTCCAAGGCGATCTGAGCGATCTCAGGCTCTGACTTCCCCATGAACATTTGGCAGGCTGCAGCCAGCATCTGTTTATTCTGACCCTGGATCTTCATCTGAAGGAAACAGCCACTTGTTTATTTCTCAGACTACAGAAAAAAAAAAAGATTCACTGTGTTCATGTGCATCTCCATGAAGCGTCAAAGTCCAGCCAAAAACAGCAGATGGTTTTGTTTGCAAACCACAACAATGCACTCTGATATTAAAAGAAATCCTGCAGGGTGGAAAAATCTGTTACAAAATTCAATACTTTAATACTTTACTGCAGTCAGCTTGATTCAATATAATAATTTCATTAAAAGATATGTGATCTGCAGAAATGTCACATTTATTCAGCAAGTTGAATTGTTTTTGTTTGTTTAATATCACAGTCAGACATGCAGAAGAACCACAGAGGAGCAACGATGGGCCACGAGTTGATACACAACCTGCTTTATCTATGTCTGTATTATATGAGATTTAGCAGTGTTTTCCCTCTGATGACTCACAGAAACTTTTTTGGCAACGAGTGAGCAGAAACATACACACTGACCTGAGCTATCCCAGTTACAGAGATGGGCACGCCGTGGCGAGTGTAGACTTTATCGCTCTTCACATTCAGAGTCAGAGTGTTCAGGGAAATCCTTGAGAGAGGCAGGTGAAGAACATATAAAACAAAACATGATTATTTATTCATTAACCAGTGCTAAAATGGTATACATTACATGCAGTAATTTCCAGTTTGCACTCGTATTGAGTTGCATTGAGTTGAGTGTTTTACAAGGATCAAGGTCAGCTACAACACTCAGATAAGAGAAACTTAAAATACACAAAACCAAACACTGGCTCTGGGAAAGGCCTGTTGCATTTTTAACAGCTAAAAAAAAGAGATTTAAAAGAGGGATGTTCAGTAGGTGGAGATCTGCAACATTACAACTAGATGCCACTAAATCATTCACACTGGACCTTTAAGTCTGGCACCATATAATGAACTGAAATGAAGGTAAGAGGAGCAGCAGGTGCAACAGAAGATCTAACAGAAGTGTCCAAAACTGCAGCTCACACTTTTTTTGGTGAGGTGGTGAAAGATGGTCACTGTTTTATATCTGTCTGTTGTCCTGACAACACATCCTGGCATCATCTTTGCTAATATACTCCTATGACTTTTGCCATTTTATCATTTTTGTCATCTATGGCGCATCTCACCAAAATGTCACAAAGTGTCTCCCAAATGCCAGAAGCCTTACATGTTAATTAAGCTCCACTGCAAAAATCTTTCAAATCTGCAAACCTCTGTATTTGCTGAACGCAGGGGATGACGAACACTCGGCCTCCAGCGATCATCAGTGGAGGAGAACGACAAAAGCCTGTAAGAAATGAGAACCAAGCGAAGTTTAGGTGTGATTAAGGCTGAGCGACATGAACAAAACAGTCTCTTGTTATTATCTAAATATTTGTTTTTAGGTGCATTTGATCCATTTTGAATAACAGCTTTGAAATGGGTGGAAAACTATGAATAACAACAATTACATGTACTGTATGCTGTGTAAACAGCTATTATAATGGGATCATCATTTTACCTGACACCACCATTGCCTCGTTTGGACCACAGGTGTAAAACATGTTTGCTGATCCTCCTTTAGACTAAAAAAAAAATACAAGAGCAGAATAATAAATAAAAACAGTCACTATATAAGTTCCATCTCAAAATTAATCCATTTAATAAAGGTATTATTTGGAAAATCCAGTTGCATCATTGAGAGATAGGCGTGGTGGGCGTCACTTTTACTATAAATAAGCCTTTATTCTATTATCTTAATCTTAAAAATAAAGCTTCAAAAATGGCATAACTCTATGACTACCATAATAAGGCAAAATTAAGAGCGAGGACAGGAGGGAGGGGTCGTGATGGGCACCAGCCAGACAGCAGACCAGCAGGGTTAAAATCTAATTTACGCAGATGTTGCGCAGAAAATCCGCAATAAAAGCCGCACGAATAACAGAAAACCAACAAATTAAATAGACTTTTAGACATTAATAACGTTTTAATGCATCTTTATAAGCTCAACCTGTGCAATATGCTAGCGGCTAGCTCCCTATCCATAAACTAAATCTATTTTGCGCACATTACAATCGAGAGCGGAGGCGTAATAATAGTCTCACACTTACCGGTTATTGAATAATGACTGCGGTTTTGGCAGATTTTTGTTTAAAATGGCGAAATAAGTTGCGTTTTGTCTTCAGGAAAAAAATAAATTCAACCTTTTCTCAGGTGACAGTTAATACCGTGGTAAACAGCTGATGGTTGATGCTGCCAGTAAGCACAACACTAAGTGCAGCTCAGCTCGGTGGAAGCCACTGAGCATGCCCACTGTTCGGCCTGTGTGAGTCCGCCATCTAGCGGCGTGGTGGGGAACTGTCATCAATAAACCTCAGCCCATGATGTGACGCTGTTTCGGCGTTATCTTCACTCAGTTTGCTTCGTCTAATGAACTTGCAAATTGGACCATATTGTTCCTTAGTGGAAAGAGAGAGAGATTTATAAGTTATATTTTAAAAATGTTAAACTAAATAGCCTCATTATCATTTGTTGACACACCATGTATTATACCTTCATATATACAGGGTTATCTTGAAGTTATAATAATAATAATGGGTCTGCACTGAATCATATTTCTCCTAACCCCTGATTAATAGGCAGGTAGCTTTCTCTTTTAATTTGCATTTGGGCGAATTATAAACAATTACTTTTTTTCCACTTAATGTTATTATGTTCCACTCTGTGATATTTTACTCTCAACCTCCATTTCTGCTCCTCACCTTAGAGAAACAGGCTATTAGACCCTATTATTGCACGTAAACAAATATATTTTCTATTATTTACTATACTTTATTTCATTTTTGGTCATTTTGGCTTCCTTGATCCAAGTGTTTGTTTCTAACACAAGAATTTTGGCTGGAAGATAATAGAATAGACAGGTTATGGTCAGATTATATACTCTATTCTATTCTATTCTATTCTATTCTATTCTATTCTGTTCTATTCTATGGTGCATCGGGGATGTAGTTTCCTCAGCTCCAACTGGGAAGGGATGACAAAACCCGGCACTCCCTCTCCTCTTCCGGTCCTTGTGTTTTAGACATGGAAACCCCTTGCGAAATAAATAGCTCCACTTTTCAGCCAATCAGCACCGGGGCTGCAGCGCCAGCAGCCAATCATTAGCGTGGACGGCGTGATGGTCCCGTCCCCGAACTTTAGCCCCGCCCGTCGGACTGAGAGCAGCCTGCCACCCAGTTGTAAGCCTGTTTCTCAGCCTGTCTGTGATCAGTCAGTGACTCCGCTTCATCTCAGCTTCACTTTTTCTCACGAATTATCATCCATCATGAGGGAAATCGTGCACATCCAGGCCGGCCAGTGCGGGAACCAGATTGGTGCAAAGGTAAGAAAAAGTCAAAAAAAGGAATAAAGTTTTTTTTTGTTTTTTATTAACAGTTTATTCAAGTTTTTTTCTACTTATGTTAACCATATAATTCATCTATTCAAAGGCCTGTCTTTTGTATAAAAGGATCCTGGTTAAACAGTTAAATTTAATTATAAATAAAAGCTTCTTTTTTATATCTTATAAAACAAACTATCAAAAGATTTTTATTTTTATATCACATTTTAAGTAAAGATAAAACTTTAACATGACCGTAAATCATGCTGCTCTTTTGTTTTCACGCCAGACTTCTGCTTAAGACTACGAAAATCTTTAACTCTGCTCATCTTTTATTAATTTATGACTAGCTCTTAAATTTAATTACTTGTGGAAAATGTCTACACTTTTTGTAGACATTTAAACTACATATATTACACCATACAATGCATTAAGACTACTGCACAAATGTTTTAGTAAAACCAGTAACAATTAGGTCACAGTAATCTCATTTAATGCTGTTTTAAAGGTGGATAAGAAAATACTACATGTACTGTAAGATTGGACATTAAGCTTGGACATAAACAGTAAATCACTGTTGAAACAGCTTAGTGATATGAAGCTTCATCAAAGTACCACGAAGAACAATAAGATTTACCCAAATACATTAATAGCATGACAGGCATTCTGCATATGCAAATATGTATTTAAGTATGATAAAACAGTGAGTTTTACAAAAGATTAAATAAATTACAAGCTCAATAGCTCATATGTAAGAGCAGCTTATCAAAATAGCACAATGGTTTTTAGTTAATTAAATAGTTATCTTCACACAGTCACTTGCATATGAACACAGAAATGACCCCCACATTTGGAAGTGTTGACAAAACAGTGACTGAGGTCGGCGATCCGTGATGAAGCGGGCCGGGCTCGAGCAGACGCTCTGGGCCAGCTGCTGTCTTGGCCGCCTGGCGAGCTGGCCTCTTTGTCGCTGAGAAAAAAGAGAGAGGAGCCAAACAAGAGAAGAGAGTGAAAAGAAAGGAGGAATTTGCTGAAGCGGAGGAGAGGAACGCAGCAGGAGGGGGCAAAGAGGGGGGGTAGACAACAAGTGTTTCAGTGTCTGCTCTGAAAGCACAGATGAGGTCATTTAAATAGCGGCGTTTCCAGTCAGTCAGTGTATCACATGCGCGAGCCCCGGGGCCCCCAAACCACCGGTGACCCTGAAAACCTTGTTTAGGCATCACACGTGGACACAAGAGATGATCTGAGGAAGAAGACTTTTCTGGTCCATCAGCATTTTTGCTGCAGAGCTTTAAATCAATCTCGTCTCTACACTTCAGGCCCCAGATATCCAGAGTTGGACAAATACAGATGCAATGATTAATTGATGAGGCAATCAAATGAAACTTAACCTGTAATTACTATAAGAATCGATTTCTGTCAATGAGTATATGCTCTGAAAACTTGTATTTTTTGGGTTGGATGGGCAAAGCAGAGAGATAAACATCTGCAGACAGCTGCTGATTAAGACCTTTTGCAAAAGTCGAGTGCAGACTAAAACATCTGGAAACATCATAAAATAAAACAGCAGACATGTGAAACTTGGTTTGAAAACCTCAAGTTGAAACTCTGCAAGTCAAAAACTGACATACTGCCCTGATCTGGATCTGAATCTGTCTATCAGTGGAAGGGGGGGCAAAAGTTTATGTTTTCAAACTTTAGGGATTTAAAAAGAGGATTTATCTTAACTTCAACCTTTAAATGATCCAATGTGTGAGGATTACAAGTCAAAAATGTACTTGTTTTTTAACAGGGGGGTTGATGATGTCATGAATTACAACCACAGACATTATTCAAAGCTGAGTGCATCCCTTATATCAGTATATCCTTGTAGGGAAAGTTCGAGTGTTGGTCAGATGTGTCATGATGTCTCCCAAATTGGACATTATTTACACAGCAGAGACAGAAACTTTAACTGCTTTGCAGCTGAAGAACGAGCAGAAAGTCTGAATCGAGTCGACTCGCTCTGGTTCTTGGCAGGACAATGAGAGCAGCATATGGGGTGACTCAGACTCCACTACTCAATGGCCCCGACCGCCGAAGACGAGTGTATTTACGGAGGACTTAGCGAGGCTGAGGTCATCCTCATTTCACAATGGATTAACTTTGCCTGAACTCACTCACTCGCTCACTTACCCAATCTAGTCCCAACCAAAGTCTGCTCAGGTCTGTTGGATAACGTCTTAAAGATCTGATCCAGTGACAGATTAGATGGCCGCGGGCGGGTTTCAGCTCTCGTTGGTTTGTAGAGTCTCAACCTTTGCTCGCTCTTATGTGTTGCACATGAATACAGTTTATGTGATGTGTTTTCCTCTGTAAAATCTTAATTCATCACCATTTTTATTTAGCCAGATCATATTATTGTCATTATTCAGTATTTTAACGGCTCCAGTAAAAAGCTTTAGCTTAAGATGTGTTTTTAAAACTGTAGTTGCCATGGTGATCACAGGGTGAATTCGGAGACAGCCAAAGATGGCGAGGTGACGGTTGTGAAGTGGTGACAAATCTGTCTCCCACACACACACACACACACACACACACACATATATACGACCACACAGACATGCCAACCTCCATCTGCTTATCTCTCCCTGTTTCTCTCAAACACACACACACACACACACACACACACACACACACACACACACACAGTCCGTGGCACAGATTAGGGTCAGCTGACTGAACCAGTGTCACAGTCTGCGCCTCTGTGTCTTAACTGAGTTTGGCGTTAATGTCTCGGCTTGTAGAGACGAGGCCGACTGAAGCCTCTGAGAAACTCGGCTGTTACCGACCCCCCGACTACACAAAGAAAAAAGGAGTTTTAGTGCAAATAAACTAGACAGACAAAGACGTGATCATGAATTTTTGCCGTCTTTGTTCAACTGTCACTTTGGCAAAAACAAACATTTGCTGTTTCCAGTTTTTTTTAGAAAAATATGAAATGTTTTTGGTTCATTATTCTTCTGTTATAATCCAGACTGTTTGGGTTTTGGGTTGTTAGATTGACTGACAGACTTGTCAGCTGGACTCCAAATGCATTAATCTGTAATCTGTGAACTGAGGCACTGATTGATTAGTCCATAATGAAAATAATTGTCAGCTGTAGCAAAAGTATGACCTTTTTTGTGAAACCGTTTCTCATTCTTCTCTCTAAAACTTCCAACTTTTGTTGCTTTGGCCTCAAATCTTTATAATCCTATTTGTCTTGATCTTTGCTTTTGATTTCCCCAATAGCAGAAGGACAACAACTTGATACCTCTTTGCTGTAAAGACATCTGTCTTTTCTGGATTTAGCATAAAGACACTGCACATGTTTGGTAAATCTGCAAGCAGAAGTTTCAGATCAAACCCAGAAAGTGGTTTCCAAGCTCCTTTAGCCTGCTTTGTTCTCATTTCAGCTGTGATCTGGATCAAAGCTTCTGTTCCCTTTTTAATTTTCTGCCTTTGGGCCAGAAAAAGAAGTTGGAGTTGTGACAAGACGCTGCAGGCTCGGACATTTAAACACACATGTACCACATGATGCAATGAGTGTGTGTCCGTGCAGTGAAGAACACTGGAAGTTCACTGCAGTGACTGTCGCCTGCAGGAAGCCCGCTTTAACCAGAACAGGCGATTTTAGCAACGTGTTCCTTTTTTTAGGTGATCTTGTGACTGAAAAAAGGTAATCAGATGATGGTGTTTTCTTGGGAAGGACAGAGGACAGAGGAGTGTTTGTGAAGGACTCTCTTCTTTCCGCTCAGAGAAGTGGCTTGCAGTTATCGCTGTAATGAAAAAACAAAGACACCTTTTTCTCTGAGGCATGTTTCCAGAACTGCGACTGAACACACGTCACTTTATCTGAATCAAAGCTGCAAATGGATGTTTCAGGTCTCTGAGGGTGAAAAGTTGATGGTTTTCTTTGAGTATCAACAGATTTGATATGCTTTTGGCTTCAGTATAAATAAAAGCAGATTATTTAAAACACTGAGTGTCTATCAATCTGAAAGATTTTAGGGTTTTTTTTTTAAAACAGCATCACTGTACCCAGCTTCTTTGCTGATGTTTTTTTTTTTTGCACGTGTGTTTTTTTGTGTTCAGTTCTGGGAGGTGATCAGCGACGAGCACGGCATCGACCCAACGGGAACCTACCACGGAGACAGCGACTTGCAGCTGGACAGGATCAGCGTGTATTACAATGAGGCCACTGGTAAGTACATCCTGACGTGTGGTGATGTCTGTTTGATTTGGTAAGGAGACTGCCCCCTCCAGTGGAGAAACTGGCTCACTGCAGCTGCAAAGAAATGAGACACAGAAATAAAACCCATGGAGAGTAAGAGCACGGTCTTATGATAAACTTACAGATGTGTAATAGAAATTTGCCACATGTTTTCATCTGTCACATGATGAGATTCAGTACGAGGGCCATACTCATACAGAGCTGCAAAGATTTTTGGAAAAAACTACATGTGTTGAAGATATTTGTGGTGAAATTAAGTGTTTAAAATGTTCTGAAAACATGAAATACAGTCAGGCTACATTAAAGTTCCTCCTGCATCCTAAATGATTAAATTTGAGGATCGCAGTCAGCTGCTATAGTAGTTTTAAAGAGTTTGCCTCCACCTAGTGGCATCTTATGATACTACAACCACATATCAGCAAAGTTTAAACTTTATCTAGTTTGCTTTTGTCGCTTCAAATGATGTTTCTGAAAGAATTGAGATGCCACGTTGTCTTTTATTGTTACGTGCAGGTGGAAAGTACGTGCCCAGAGCCATCCTCGTGGACCTGGAGCCAGGCACCATGGACTCAGTCCGATCCGGACCCTTTGGACAAATCTTCAGACCTGACAACTTTGTCTTTGGTAAGAACACACCATAGAGAAGTTTGAGGAGTTTAAATTTATAGAAAAGATCAAAACAGCAGTAACTGAGCTTTAAACATCTTTACCAAGAACACTTTTCAAATTTGAAGGCCTGCAGTCTCAGGGGTTTGGACTCAGATCCCCCAGCTGAAAGATGAACTCTGGTTGCCCCTTTTGCCCCATTTTTTGCTGTTAGTCATTTGACAGATATAGCTCAGCTGACTGTCCTATATGGCACAAACGAGCTCACTCCTGTCATAAATTCCCTGTATGAAATCACATCGATCCTCAGTTTTCTCATTGACTTTGACTTGGTTGAAAGATGCTTCAAAGCTGTTCAGTGTTAACTTTCTTTTATTATTCTTCAGTATTGATCATAAAAAAAGGGGGGAAATGGGTAAAGGGCAGGAAAAGGAGGATACTACCTTATTTTCTTGATGTTCAGGTCAAAGTGGAGCAGGAAACAACTGGGCCAAAGGCCACTACACGGAGGGGGCGGAGCTGGTGGATTCAGTCCTGGACGTAGTGAGAAAAGAGGCCGAGAGCTGCGAGTGTCTGCAGGGTTTCCAGCTCACACACTCCCTGGGAGGAGGCACCGGCTCCGGCATGGGCACCCTGCTCATCAGCAAGATCAGGGAGGAGTATCCGGACCGCATCATGAACACCTTCAGTGTGGTGCCCTCTCCTAAGGTAACACATGAAACATGTCACATGCTATAAAAACTTCCAGCTCGAGCTGAGGAGGAAAAGTGTATTTGGTCTCAAACATGAGCAGTTCAAACTAAAATAAACTGAACTGACAACAAAAACTAAAAAAAAAAGAAAAATACAAAACAATAATAACCCTTCATGCACAGAGAAAATCAAAAAAATAAAAATCTGTTGCATATCAGACATCTGCCCACATATTTGCTAACTGCCAGATGTCTCCCTTAGATTATTTGTAATCAACATGAAATATTGATACCATCATTCACTGCAGCTCCTTCAGAGAAACAGTAAAATCTAGTGATGTTTTCTGTCTCTTCCTGGTGTTTGAGTTCAGCCGTCGTTCTCGCTCTGTTTGTCTGCAGGTGTCGGACACCGTGGTCGAGCCGTACAACGCCACGCTGTCCGTCCACCAGCTGGTAGAAAACACAGATGAGACCTACTGCATCGACAACGAAGCCCTTTATGACATTTGCTTCCGCACTCTCAAACTGACCACGCCCACCTACGGCGACCTCAACCACCTGGTTTCGGCCACCATGAGCGGCGTGACCACTTGCCTGCGTTTTCCCGGCCAGCTTAACGCCGATCTGAGAAAACTGGCGGTCAACATGGTTCCCTTCCCTCGTCTCCACTTCTTCATGCCCGGCTTTGCCCCTCTGACCAGCAGGGGGAGTCAGCAGTACCGCGCTCTTACGGTGCCAGAGCTAACCCAGCAGGTGTTTGATGCTAAAAACATGATGGCGGCCTGTGATCCTCGCCACGGTCGCTACCTGACGGTGGCCGCTGTGTTCCGCGGCCGCATGTCCATGAAGGAGGTGGACGAGCAGATGCTGAACGTCCAAAACAAGAACAGCAGCTACTTCGTCGAGTGGATCCCCAACAACGTCAAGACGGCCGTCTGCGACATCCCGCCACGTGGCCTCAAGATGGCCGTCACCTTCATCGGCAACAGCACGGCCATCCAGGAGCTGTTCAAACGCATCTCCGAGCAGTTCACCGCCATGTTCCGCCGCAAGGCCTTCCTCCACTGGTACACCGGGGAGGGCATGGATGAGATGGAGTTCACCGAGGCGGAGAGCAACATGAACGACCTGGTGTCCGAGTACCAGCAGTACCAGGACGCCACGGCCGAGGAGGAGGGAGAGTTTGAGGAGGAGGTGGAGGAGGATGCCTAAGAAAAGTAACAAAAAAAAGAAGAAAAAGAAGTTAATAACCAAAAACAAACAAAAAAAATCATTAAAAAATGTGAAAAGAAAAAAATAATGTGATGTGAAAAGAAGGAATGTAGCAGAACGGAAAAGGAAGGCGGGTCGGAGGAGCTTTGGGGTTCATCAAGGGGGCAGAAATGATGGGAAGAAATGAGAAGGAAGGTGGAATGTAGGCAAGAATTGAAAGAAAAGTGGGATGAAAAACAGGATAAAAACGATGTGACCAAACTCATGTGCCATGGTTTACACTCTGTGACACCATGTGGGCTGGTTTTTTCCAGGACCAGCCTCCAAAAATCTCCTTATTTTTTAACTTTAAGATCCTGTGTTCTCAAAAATGCACAAATCAAAAGCACTTCTTACTCTTCACTTTCATTAGTTAGGAAAGTCTTTTATAGTTTCTTTTGCGGCTTCCTTGAAAGTAAAAAAGAGAAAAATGCAACAAAATACTGGAGGCAGCTGTTTACTGTTTAGTCGATTCCTCCTTCGACAAATGTGCTAAGAGTTAAATTTCTGTATTATGCATTTGCGATCAATCACACCCCCTCCAAAAAAATGGGTAAATCTTTGCCAAATATTGATATGACATTACCTCTTTCATGAGAAACAGTATTTCAGATTTATTAGTCAAATTTCGAGAGTGAGCCTCACAAATATGAAATCATGCCGTTATCAGTGTTAACTGCATTTATCAGTGTTCATTACTTTTGCTGCTTTTTCGTAAATTTGAAAACCCACTCGCACATAAATGTGAACTTTGGTAATAAATGGGACCATGTTGTCTCTCGCCTGCAAAACTCAAGGAAGAAATCCTTTTTTTAGAGTAGTGACATTAGCATTTATGGACGAGAGAAAAACTTGTCTCGTCAGCCGAAGCAACAATTAGTTCAAACTTCACAGAACAAATCATCTGAATCAGGCCGTTGTTTTCTCACTTTAACTGTCACCTTAATTTCTTTCAGAGCGCACAAATAAAAAAACCAAGTCATTGATTTAATAAAGAGCTCTTCTATAAATTCACGACAAACAAATTGACTTCAGTCAGATACATTTTCACAGTTTTAATGCAACGACAGCAGAGCAGGTTCGTCTCAGACGCCAGCCAACGTCATGAGGACGAACACACACTGCTGATGCTCAGAGGTCATGTCAGGTCATGGAAAGAAGCTTTTCCTCACCATGAGAAGCATCTCTGCTGTTGTTGGATTATAACCATGTATCTGTTGAATATTGTATCAATAAACAGCAACAGAGACACATGATTATGATGTTCAATGAGATCTTCTAACCTTCAATCATGGAGAGAAGTTGAATTCCTGTGTGCTTTTACTTTGAAAGAAATAATGAAGGAAAACAGTGTTCAGTTTTATGTTTCATTCTATCAAATGTTTTTCTTGTCCTGTGCAAAAAAAAAACATAATCCAACAATCTGGCGAATGTTTACACTTTGAGCCACTACAGTGTGCATTCAAATCAGACTGAAGCGATCTGTGTCCGGTGTGTGATCTTCAGCCATGCTGTCTTTATGTCTCTGTATGCCTGTGTGTGCTTTACTGTTTGTTAGGACCTTTTTTTTAACTTTAAATGTGGAGAGATTTGGCTTAAGATCTTCAGTGACTGTGAAACATTTGTGAGAAATAAAAGAATGCATTCACTTGTACTTTTTTTCTGTGGTTATTAATGATCTTCTTTTAGTGTGTTAACGAACTTCCTTAGTTGTGAGTGTAAACTTTTTTTAGTCAGTGGGTTTTTATAACAACAAATTGATCAAAAGTTGCAGTTTAAAGGATTTTTTTCCAAAATTATCTACACCTCCTCATATCTAGTAAACTCAGTGACAGTAATAACTGAATAGTAAAGACTGCGACGACAATTTACTTGAATTATCTGCTGCCCATCTTCTTGCGCAGCATCTTAAGCCCCGCCCTGTTGCCCTTTTAAGGTGATCCGGTCTTCAAACGTCAGCCTCAGCAACTGTGGATGCTTAGCAACAGTAACTAGGCACGGCAGCACGATGAAACTTTATTCTTAATTTTAAAAAAAGATTTAAAAACTGAGACACAAAAGTCAACAATCAGAATAAACAATGAAACAGTGTGTTTAGTAATAAAAACAGATGAAGAAAATGACTGTAAGTAAAGGAAATAATCATAATACTATTCTGAGTTTTAAAATCAGAAATAGGAGAAAAAATAAAACAAAAATTACTTATCTTAGGCTGTCCAAAATCCAAAAAAAAATTTTGGCCGAAAAATTAGCTCCTGATTGCGGGAATCGTGCGTGTGAAATGGTCGCTTGAGGATAAACTGCAGAGCGGCTGCTCGTGGCTCAAAGCCAGTGTTGCCGATTTTTGCCGAAGTCTTCCGATCTCAAATGATCCACAAACCCGACGTCAACCGAAACCTTCCCGTTACTCCCGATCTGGTCCCATTGAAGTCTTATGCTGTCGGGTTGGGGGTGTTGGGGAGGACGAAACTCATGAAATAGAGAGAGAGAGAGAGAAAAAAAGACTATTTCCAGAAAACCATCATCCTCGAGCCCCTCCCAGCCCACCGGTTTTCGGATCCAAGGCTCCACAAAGGTAAAGACATTCAATTCTCGATGTATAGGCCCTTTTTTGGGGGGGAAGCAGTTGGTCTTTTGCTCGGTGTTGTGTTCAAACAGGGACATAGTGGGTTAAATTCTGCAGTTTTCCCTTTGCTGTTTTGACTGGCTGTTTGCTGGCGGTGATCGGTCCCATATGTCATCAGCGGCTGATTTAGGGCGTGTGAGCATCAACAACGCAGTGAAGGCATGCGGGGAGGAAACATCTCCTACAGGCTTCACGCACAATATTAAGACAACCAACGCTTTCCAGGCGTATAACTGAGGGGTAAACTTTGTAAAATATGCGGGAAAACGACTAAATTCACAGTATTCAGGCATAAATTCACATATTTTATCGACAAAACATTATTTAATAATGTATTTTTTCCCCAAAATGGCCTCCTTCTTTATTCAAAATCTTTTGTTGATTCTGAATTATTTTACTGGTGTCTTGAAAACTAAAATTAAATGTATATACACCTAAATTCTCATATATATGCATCACCAAGTGGTTTAAAAACTCAATAATAACACAATGTAGGCTGTGCTGCCCACGCCGTGCTGCATTATTATGTATGCGGCGGGATATACCCGCGTGAATTACAGGGTGTTTTCTGGTCCATCCTGCTGGAAATTGAGGTTACGCAATGTTCATCGGAGCCACCTCAGATATTACAGCTGCTGACTAAACATTTGTCACACAGTTTGAGTCATTTAAGGGATGAGGGATAAAGACAGTTTCTGATATCTAATAAAAAACAAGTAATCTTGGATGAAACAAAGAAGAGACGCATCATGCTTTGTGACAAATTTCCCTAATTTTTTGCGTAATCTTCAGCTGAAGCTGCATATTTTAGGTTCCCCGATGGTTTGACAATTACTCAAACTGTTAGCTAACTCATATCTGTGAAAAAAAATTATAATAATGAGCAGCAGAGATACAGAGAAATTTGAGACAGACTGGATCACACACAGTCTGGCTTTCTCCATCCTCTCCATCCTCTCCCTCCTCTCCTTTCTTCATTGTTCTCCTCTAATTTCCTCCATCTTTCATCCGGACATCCCGGTAACGGGACAGCCCCCATTCATGCACATTGCTCTGACACACCCTTGGTTGCACCAGCTAAAGGGTGAGGAGGAGGGGGAGAGAAGGGGGTGGAGGATGGAGGTGCAGAAGAGGAAAGTGAATGGGACTTAAGGATCCAGAGGGGTGGCTTTGATCCCAGTATATTTAGATGAAAGTTTCTGTATAAATATCACGTTTCATGCTAAAAATGGGTGAATAGAGACACTAGAGAACCTCAGCGTCAAGTTTAAACATCAGGACACAAACGCTGTAAAGCTCAGCTTAATGAAATAAGCAGAAAAAGCAGAAAGCAGGAGGCAGAAACTCTCATATCAGCTGTGGGTTACTATAAAAGATATTTAATTTTAGAGTGAGGCTGGTCCGGCATATCAGCAAAGTCTCAGTCTGACCACGGGAATCAGTCAGGGAGATAATTAAGAGGAAGAACAGAGGAGAGACAAGGCAGAACAAGACAGAGGGGTTTCAGAGGACGATAAGGAAAAAAAAAGGCAGGAAAGCAGAGACAGAGAGAGGCAGAAAAATAAGAGAGACGGTGCTATCAGGAGGAGGATGGAGGCATGATGCTGCTGCCCTCCTGGTTTGTGTGGGAGAGGAGAGATGAGGGGGAAAATGGGCTCTTAAGTCCGTCAGTCAGGATGGATGTCAGGCTGATCTCTTCAGCTTTAAAGATGTAACCTCCTCGCCTCCTCCAGCGAGAAGGCTGCTGGATGTGTCAGTGAACTGCGAGCCTCGCAGAGTTTGATGGAGCTAATCGTTCATAACAGGAGACAGGAGAGCAGTGATCCCCATTTAGGGCCAGAATTTTTAAAAACGGACATCAAGCAAAGAGCCAAAGGACATCCTTCACATCTGTATCAGCTGTATCGGCCTCTCAGCTGATGCTTTCATCCAGGACGCTCAGTCTTTTAGCCTGTGTCATGTTTCTAAATGCAAACACATCATCCCTCCGGATCAGATGGTGTGTTGCTCTTTGAACTTGTGCTTCATTCCTGAGTCATGCGTCAGTTCCTGGATGTGTGTGTGTGCATATGTGTGTGACATTCAGAGTGACCTTTACATGATCGGCAGCGACCTCTCATTTTCTCATCCTATGCATAGCCGTCTCCATAAATACATCAAACCTTTAATTTACGTCGCAGCAGCACCCCGGGAACGAACACTCACACATCCAATACACTAATGGCTCTGTAGAACATTAAAGCAATCCCATTTAAACCCGACACACACGGCAGCAGTTAGAAAATATGATACGATTACTGCATTTTGCCAAAAGACTAAGAGCTCATTGTGTAAGTTTCCTGCTCACTTTAATGTCGGGCTGTCATGTTGAAGTGACTTTGTGTCAGTTAATGTGCAGAGGAAAAATAAACGGGCTTTCTTTTTCTTTTTTTTTTTAAAATAGCACTCTAATCCTCATTTGAGGAAGCTGGCAGGAGTTCAATGGGATTTTTTTCTTCTTGTCTTCTCCATCAGAGACCAAAGATGCAGTGATTTGGTTTGTTCTTTAAAGCAGCTGTGGATTCAAACAGAAGAATCACTTTCCACAGACTTTATTTAAACTATTTTGTGCAGAAGTTTGTGCA
>JAPZDV010000008.1:2442546-2455142 GCA_029814665.1 Acanthurus lineatus
ACACTGAGTGAAATAAATTATTCAAAGGGGAGTTAAACAGTGCATCACTGGACTTGTAGGTCACAATAAAAATTTAAATAAAAGTTGAACTGAGCTGGATAGGCTGCTTGTTTTCAGTCCTCTGGCGATAATTATCTAAATCCAGACTCAAGCTTCATACATAATCTATGTGAGAATGTCCTCATCCACCCTTTCGTGTCACAACTTTGTATGTTTGAGAAATAATCTTTGTGTCAAGGAACATTTTAGACCTTCAGTGGCAGAAAGAAGTTAAATTCAAAGAGCTGGGGGTTTTTTGAACTGAACTATCTGTCCATCATGTTTGATGTTTGTCTCCTGTTTTTGTCACTTCCAGCTGGACGACCTGTTGGACAAGAGACACGAGAAGCTGGACTCTGTGATCGAGTTCGTTGTTGACGACTCTCTGCTGGTCCGCAGGATCTGTGGCAGGTGAGACAGACTTGATAATCAAAAACCAAAGAAAGGATTCAGTCTGTTTTATTTCCTAGTAGTTTATTACTTCCTATCATGATTTCGTTTTGGCTTTAAAAGCTTCTTATTCCATCTGCGTATGAAATCCATGCAGGCAGGTGGATTGATTCATGGGAACAGAGTAGTCTGGGACAGTGAGATAATGTTGAGGAGAAGTGGAGCATGAAAGAGTGCGATTAACTGTGAAGGTGGCCTGAAGGCACCTGAGCGTCCTGCAGCTCCAAGGTTGCAGGTTGAATCCTTAAAGAAGTCGACGTCTGTTCTGATGAAATAAACTGAGGACCATAACAACTCAGTGACGGATTAAACTGTGTTAAAACTTTAATGGAGCTCTAAAGGGACACAAGTCTAGAGCAAAATATTTAATATTAAGATACATAACATTTCCAATGTAAAATTCCTGAAAAGGACTATATCTCTGTTTTATATTTTGTTGAGTTGTTTACTTATGTTTTGCTAAATGTTGCCATCGACATTCAAACTCAGAGAAATCTCCGTCCTCAGTGAAGGTAATGTTAGGTTTCATTTCGTCTCCTGTCTCTGGAGAAACACCAGTCAGGGAGGAAGGAGGCTGGCAGACATAAATTCTTATGTCTTCTCATGTGATGGAGGCTGTTTAACAACTAGATCAACAAATCCCATGATCCCACGCTGCTTCATGGCATTGTTATGGTGCATCTCTTGTTTTCAATGGGGGCCCTCTAGTGGCAGAAATAACATATTGTGCGTTCAGAAGAGAAAATATGAGTTTAAAGCTAGAGCTCATTAATTACAGTCAAATTCACATGGAATACACACATTTTTATGAAAATGAATTATTGTATTAAATTTTACATCTTCTAGTTGTAAAAGTGCAGGTGCTTTTGAGAAAAGAGCCGGGTTGGTTGTTTAATGTTTACACTGTTTAAACCCCGAAGACATGCAGCTCTGTTAGAAGTTAATTTGTTTATATATTACCACACTGTCCCAGAACTCATATCAGCAAATATTCATTAAAAAAAACAACTTTCTGTTAATTTAAAAGGTTTTGCCTGGTAAAGGGTTTATCCTCACAGAGCTTTCAGTCAGAATTTCACTGTTGTAAACTTCCGATTTGCGACGTTGACCACTTGGAAACCGTCTTGACAGTGTTGACCTTTGGGGGGGGAATGGAGACAAATGGTGTAGCCACATCCAATTTTATCCGTCCACAAGCTGATTTATCTTTAGTGCTCCCCGGTGAAATTGCCTTCACTGTTGCACTAAAGGAAGAGACATTTGGGTGGGACAAATGAAAGAAAACCTGTGTGAAGTAATTCAGTCCCGAAACACAAGTGTGAAATTGTTTCTGATGCAGGTTTTTTGGAATAAAATAAAAAAAAAAACACTGATTTTCCGCCTCGTCCACCTGCCACGGCAGATTAAATGCTTTATTTAATGGTTTTCCATTAAAAAAAGGGGTCCATGTTAATTTAAATTGGACTAAAACATGAGAAGTTTTTGTTTCTGCAGATTGAAACCTTAATTTTATAACATTACAATATTTTCTTCAATAGATTGTAGAACATTGCACAAAATTAGTGCAAACATTCAAGTATTGCAGTGTTTCGGTGCTACTTCCTTAATGGTGGCTTGTTTATTTCTGCCCACAACCTGTTTTTGTCCTCTTGGTGACTTTTGAATGTACCAACAGTGTTTTGCTGTAGGTGACACAAGCCAAAACCAACAGTAACCACAGCAAAACCTGCAAGTAGCGACCATATCACAAGCGCCCAGCAGCGCCTGCTCTGCAGAGATGCTGTGATAAATGTTGCCGTGCCCCTCCAGGTGGGATTGGCCCTGATTCACTTATGTAAGCCCTCCAGGTTGAGGCCAAACAGAGAGCTGAAGAGAAAGTTGCAAACCTTGTAGCAACTTAATTGGCAGTGTGTTGCTTCCTGGTCGGTTTCCATCTCTGCCTCCACTGTGCAACAAGTCCTCTTTTATGTAACAGTTTTTTGAAACGGTTTTGTGTAACATGCTGTGCTCTGATTTCAGGCTGAACCACACATTTAACAGGCTGCCGTGTTTTCAGAGGCCTTCATCTGAACACGTGCCAGCGCTTCAGAAAATGTGTTGTGAAACCGTCTATTGTGTTTGTGTTTTTTTTTATTTTTGTAGCACAGTGTTTGTCCTCTTTCCTCACAATAACACTCAACACCGACGGCACACCACGCTAAATAAAACACACAGTTAGTTTGCGAAGGGCCATCTATCAGCGGGGGTCCTTTGTGAGGAGGAGGAGGCCGACTGCTGCCTTTTAAGCCCAAGTAGGACAAGGGCAGCATGTGGGATGTGAAAAGGACGGTTAAGTAGTTAGTGAGTCACTGTGGCCGTCTAACCCTCACCGGTCCTCCTCCTCCTCCTCTCTGCTCTCTGCTGATTTCTTTTCCGTCCTTGTCCTGTCCTCCTCATCGTCTCCCCATCCATTTCCCCAGACTAATTCATCAGCCAAGTGGCCGCTCCTACCACGAGGAGTTCAACCCCCCCAAAGAGCCCATGAAGGATGACGTAAGTAGTTTCACTATCAACCCACTTAAAAACCACTTCTGGCTAAACTGCCACCTACCTAAAAATCCCTGCCAGGCTGGAAATTCACAGACAATCAGGCAGCTTCAGATTTAAAAGCTCCAACACATTCTGAATGTATAAAACGTTTTTGGACATTTGGCACTAAATTCGCTGCACAGAGATGTTTCTGGTTGAGAGTCATCGTCCTTTGTTTCATCTTTTTAACCATCAGAACGTCACAAACAAGCAGATGTTCAGGAAGAGACTCAGAGAAGAGGATTTAATATCTGAGATGGAGATTTTGAACTCTAAAACATCTTTCTGATATTAGTTTTGACATGTCTTGTTCTGTCTCTGTTAAAGGAGGTTTCTGCCCTGTGGAGGAACACGATTTACCTTTAAAGTTAGAAGACGATTCATTCATTGATGCTAATAAAAGTTTTGAAAAGGTGATGATGAGATCAGGGTTTCCTGCTGTGTTCAAAGATCCCTCATGCCAGAGGAAATTACTGCACTTGTATTAAATAAAGCCCAGTAAAAGGTCGTATTAAATGAGTGAGACTATTAATAAGATGTTCCTCTGCCAACTGAATTTATAACTAGATGTGTCCAGCGCTAATGGCACTGCACTCTGCTACGGTACACGTCTAATCCGAGGCTGCAGATTCATCAACATATGTTTCCTGCTGCCTTCAGGGATTTAATTAACTGAAACAGGTTTTCATTCTCCGGACAGCAGATACTGTCAGAACCGCTCGTATTAATTTGTAGATAAAGCAGACAGATTCACAGCTGTTTAACCAGAGTTAACATACCTTTTTTTTTAAAAATGCAGATTTAAACGCATCTATTCAGATCCTCTGATCCACTTAAGCTGCTGATAAAGATTTAAATGTTTAAACAAAATATACCTCATTTGATTTATTAGATAACCTACTAACAGATTCACTAACTCAAACATGCATTTCGGCTTCACAGTATTCTTTGTTTGCATCGTTGTGAAGGTTTTTTCCCATCAGTCCTCCTCTTTGTCCTTCTTCTCATGTGTTTCCTCGGCTCTGCACTCAGGTGACAGGTGAGCCGCTCATCCGCCGCAGCGACGACAACGAGACGGCGCTGCGCTCCCGTCTGGACTCTTACCACCGGCAGACCGTCCCCCTGGTGAAGTACTACAGCGCCAGAGGCATTCACACGGCCATCGACGCCGCCAAGAGCCCGAACGTCGTCTTCGCCTCCATCTTAGCTGCCTTCTCCGCTGCCACGGAAACCCCCGCCCGTGCCACCGCCTGTAAAGATGAAGTGTTCTTCATTTAAAAAAAAAAAAAAACCCTCTCTCATCCTTCTGTTCCCCCCTCCAACGGGTTCTTTCCTCCTTCAAGGTTGAAGATTATACAAGAGTTGATCGAGTGTGGCAACAAAATGTAACTTTGCGAGGTTTTTAAATGTGGAGGATGGAGGTTGTTCCACTGGTTCGATCCCTGTTGTAGAAACAGAAAGGATTTCAAGCTGTTTTTCCTTTTTTTTTTTTTCTTTTTTTTGGTCTTCAATTTTAAAACAAGTCTGACAGAGAACCAGCCAACATAGAACTGATCAATAACCACAGAATGAACTGACGCTTAAAGCTTTGCTGCTGCTTCTGCCTTCACCGCAAAAAACAAACAAACAAACAAACCAGGTTTAAGGTTAAGACCTTTAACAGAGCAGAATGCCGTGCACTTTTGCAAAGATATTTTTCATCAGGTGGTGCTCAGAAATACTGACGTTTTGTTGCATATTGTTCTCCTTCGCTGCACAGGTTTGCTCTTGTTTAATCCATGACTTTGCCATTTTCTTCCTCAATCTCTCGTTCTCATAGAGCTCCAGTTTTTCCTCCTTTTTTCACTTCCTTAAAGGTAGAAACACACCAGAAGCATCAGACACGTCCCACCCGCCCGTCAGTTTCAGTGGCCTTTAACATTCTTATGTTAGTTTTAATTTGTAGCACTGAGTGAAAAACAAAGCTGTTGGTTTTTTTACGAGTTGCCATAAAACTGCAATAACATCTGATAAGTTTGGAGATCAGGACAAACGTTTTATTTGCTTCAGATGTAGTGTCAGTTTTCTCTCATCTCACCACAGAACTGACACATCGGGGGGGTTCAGATGATGCATTACTTTACCGAGAGGTTTTTCTCTGCCTCTCAACCTGAACAGACTTCCCTTTGTTCACCTGTCCATCGACACAACCTGCTGTCTCCTCCTCTTCCGCTTCCTCGTCAAGTGTTTCTCACACTCCTTGATGACCTTTTGGACATTTAGAGAAAGTACTAGTTAAAAATTAACTCGTCATTTGATTGATGTGGATGCTAAATCAGCTTAACACTTCACTGTGAAACAGACTGAACGGTGTTTTAGTCGACCTGACAGGTGTGTGAAGCTCAGTGTGGCTCAACACCGTCGCTGGTTTCAGAAGGCTCACAAAGTTTTGGATGCAATGTTTGGTTTCACTTTTTCCTCCCGGTGAATCACGTGAGTTTTTATCAGCCTAAATTATTTCTGAGACACTGATTTCTCAGATAAATCAGAATCGGTGTGTCTGCTGATGACTGAATTTAATCTGTGCATTGATTCGGCATGTCATGCTCGGTTTGTAATCTCGTATAATTGATAGAAACAAAACAATCTTGATCTTTTCCCTTAACTTTAAAAGCCTCTATTATTGATATAAATGCAGAGACCATGAGAAAGAGGTCGGTGATGTGTAAAGTGATGAACTCATCCGTAGCTCCTTTGAGCTTTGTTATGATTCCTCGTCGTTGTTGAACCGCAGCTTCACTGCTTTGGTTCGCTCTGATGTCATTCTTGCCACAGATTTCAGATAAATACACCACCAAACACTTGTAGAGGGTCATAATTGATGATTCAGAGTGACTTTTGTACGGAGTCTTACTTTGTTATCTTGGTAAAAATCTTGCAGATGTTGCCTTAAAAAGGTGATGATTCAGGGTTTTCAAAGCTGTGCTGATTGTTTCTGCTGTCATCAACTCATTTTAGATTACCAGTGAAAAAAGCTAAAAACACTGGCATGACAGAAACCAAGTGATCATGTGATACAAAACCAAAAGTAGGCAGCTTTAGAGAGAGCTCATGTTGTTTTTTTTAAGCCTCGCTTGTGTAAATAGCCTGTTAAAAAAAGCAATTTCAGTATTTTTGTATTTGAATGTAAAGTTCTTATTGAGCTCATTGTTTTCAAGTCTAATATGCAGTTTGTGTTTGTTTTAAAAATCGGGAAATGTGTTTTTTTTTTTTTCCACATCGGCGTCCAGAGTTCAGAGGCCAGTTGGATGAACATATTTTAAATTATTCAGTCGCTGACTTGCTGTGTTTTTCAGAAGAAGCACCGACATCACAGTTTGTGTGAGTCGGATCAAAGAGGAGCTCAAGGACGTCGGTCACTCGAACCGTCCAAAAAAAAAAAAAAACCTCCCTTTTCGGAAATATTTTGATTGCAGGCTTTTGTTTCTTCTGCTCCCAAATGTATCGTTTAATCTCCTCTTTGTTTTACGAGCTCGTAGTCTGATTGCCAGCAAACTGTTTGTGTTTCATAGAAATGTTCTTGACTGATACTTTCTGGTAAAGTAGGAGCTGTTGAATTAAACTCACAACAGAATTAGAAAATTATTTTTTCTCCAGTAACAACAAACATATAAAAAATATCATCCTCGGCCTCTGGACTCTCCTGTGACTTCGGGTTTTTGTGGATTTCGTCCTTGAATCCTCTGTTTCCTCCTTGACCCACTAGTTTCCCAGCTCTGTAGTCACCTGGTGTTTGTGTTCGGTGGAAACATCTTGCATGCAGACTGTCGCCCTCACCTTCCCCCTGAATACTGATGTGTTTCTATCCTCTCGGGGTTGTTGTGATGAAAAACAATAGCAGATGTTCAGCGGTCCCACCAGGCAGGTTTCAGTATTTTACTCGGCTCAGCCAGACAATTTCATGCTAAATTTCCTGTAATGTTCTGTCTCGTGCTCAGTGATGTCTTCCTTCTTGTTGTTGTTTTATTTTTATTTTTTAGCACTTTTACAAAAAGACGTGAATGTAAAGATTAAGAAACCTTGTTTGTTTTGTTTTGCACCCCCCCTGAATGAAGGTGACTCTTGAACTTGGACCCTAATCGCACTCAAAGATGGACAGGATGCTTTTATTTTGTCCGTTTCAGCGCTTAATATGACCAAGAACAGTATTATCAGATTATTAGTCATGATTTTCTGCATTTTCTCTGTAATTCACCCAAAACTCTTCTTCCCCTCTCTCTTCCTTGTCTTCCAGCTGGTTGAGTCCTGAGCTGCCCCGTTGCCACCGAGGCGAAGGATTGGAGGTGGCTAAAGATCTCGGGTGGGTGGACAGATGGAGGGGGAGGGAAGATGGAGGGAGTTAGACTTCATAAGTTAAAGGTTGAGTTTGCAGTGATGTGGGGCTCGTAGTGGAAAAGCTCGCTGTCGTGTTCCTCGTGTCTCCCCTCTAATAAAGATCACGCTTTCCTACAATCATCATGTTTGTGATCATTGTGTTTGGTTTGTTTTTTCTCGCTGTGATTCAAGTTTAAATCAGCAAAGACAGTCTGGTAATAGTCATTTTAAATTTCAAGGCTTTTTCAGTCTGCAGTCAGAAATATAATAGAGTTTATATTCATGAACAGACACATTTATACTCATCAATACATGAAAAGATGCAGAAAAAGAGGCAGAAACTTTCCAAAGTTGAAAACAAAGATTTGTACAGCCTGAATAAATGTTTAGACTTCAGTTATAGTTTATTTTTGGACAACAAATCATGTTTAATAAACCACATGTTGGATTTTACTTTTGTTTGTAGTTAAAAATAAACAAGGTGTAGATGGATAATATCAGCTGATCAAGCAAAGGTTATTTGTTTATATATTAACCTTCAACAGTAAGGTTATTTAATATTATTCGAAGCTGGATAATCAAGAGGACAAAGCAGGGAGCTGCAGAAAGCTCAGGTTCACTGTGTGTTGGGGGCTTTTGTTGCTTAAATTCCTGCAGATTTGCACATGGCTGCCTTTTCTGGTTTTGATGTAAAAGTTTGGTTATTGAGTCTTTGTGCAAATACCATGAAACTCTCACCCACAGTGTGTTTTTGTGCAATTTACTTAATAAAAACTTTGAGGCTTCTCGGCAAATTTTTGCCCAAACAACCAAAATTTTTTATCCAGACGTGTATGAAAGACAAAACAATGAAAACGAAGCTATAAGAGAAATAAAATCATGTAAAGAAAAAGACACAAACAGGGTTTCGACTCACAAGTGACTCCATCAGCTTTTACTGCAGTTTTTCCTTTATTGAGGCGTTCATAAATAAATTAATTTTAAATGGTCTGGTTTGTTTTTTCTTTTGCTACATCTGAGATGAGCAGGGTTTGTTCAGCTAAGTTAACTTAAAGTAAAAAAAGAGTTGAAGTGTTTGTTTTGCAGAGAGTCGCCCTCTGTGACTGATGTTATAAATAACATTAATAAAACTGATGCATCAGTGCAAAAGCAGTAATTTACTGTTGTAGCTGGTGAGGTGGAGGACCAGAAGTGAGATAAACCCAAAGGTTCATGGGAAAATTTTAAAAAATGTAGGAGGGAAAACTTGTTTTCATTTGAAATCTTTACAAAATGTTTATTTTTTTCAGCTTTTAACAAGAAATTTACATATTTATTCATAAAGGAAAAAATGTAGAAAAGGTTTATTTACTTTATTTAACTATTAGATTTTATTTGTAAAATCTCAGTCTTAAATAAAACCAGTAAAGATTTTTAATTAACATTATAAAGAACCAAACATAAAATGAAAACGCTTTGGTAAAGTATAAGTGCAGTACTTGAGTAAATTCCAACACTGAATGAGGTTCATTAAAAAGCTTCATGACGCACAAAGTTGCAGACTAAACAAGAAGATTATATCAGACAAGACTTGTAATTGGATTATCGAGAGAGATAAAAGACTAATTAAAGCCCCTATTGTCTGTTTTTATTCTGTGAAAACTCGTCACTCTGCTTACTGAGGAGATAAAGGACAGTTTCTGAGAAGAGAAAGAAAAACAGTTCTCCTCTTTTGTTTTCCAGCCAAAACAAAACACTTCCAGCGAGTTTCGCTTCTGTCCTCTCCTCTTCCCAACAAACCGCACGTTTGGCTTTACAGTAAACACCGACAGGACTTCCTGAGAGAGGCTGACGCCACGGGGTGGGGTTTCCGTATTGTCGACGGGGTGACGTCACTGACCGGGGCTTTCCTCCTTGACGTCAGAAGCCAGCAGCAGCAGCAGCGGCGGCGGCGGCAGCGGCAGCGGCAGCGGCGGAGCGGCAGCGCAGAGAGAGAGAGAGAGCGAAGCGGAGCGGAGCGAGCTGCGGAGATTACACCGAGTTTCAGCGCTGCGCTCCCGGGGACGAAGGAAGGCAAGAGGCCGCCGTCACCCGCCAGGAGCGTCCGAGAGAAGAGAGGCGGGACAGGGCGGCGGAGGACCGCTTCAACCCCGCGGCTCATCGATACAAGGCGAGGCAAAGGCGAAGGAGGGAGCCGGGACGAGAGCCGAAGTGTCCGTCGCATCGCATCCAGCCTCCCCTTTCGAAGAAATCCAGAGCAGGGTAGGTGCTGTATGAGCTGTTTGTCTCATATGTCATGGATTTAAAATGCTCCTCTCCTTTATTAGACTACTTACATTAGATAAAAAGGGACCATGTCACAGGGAGTGTAGCAGTTTGCCTCCATAAACCTTAAAAATACTGTTTTTTCAACCATGACAGTAAGATTTTTTAGCATCTGCCAGTCAGGAGGGTCAACTCAGACCAAAAACCACCCAAAAATGTCACGAAACATGAAGGCTGGGAGGCTGTTTCAGTGGCCTGTCTGAAGGGAGGGTACCAGTCAGTGTCCAGTGTCAGTGCAGCTGCTTGTCTGGGAATTAAAACAAAATGTCTTCAGGCTTCAGTGCAATCACTGTCCAAGTCATCCAGGATGCCTGAGAGTTAAAATCCTGCTCCGGCTTTTTTCCCTGTGAAACATTTCTGCCACTCCCTGGTCACTGTTTGGGCCGAGGACATGACGACCAGGGCAGCCGAGCCCAGAACAGAAGACACATTATGACAGAAAAAAGTGTCTTATTAAGGCTGTGAGCTCCATAAAAGCTCAGCACAGGAATAAGGCATGAATATTTTTGGGATTTATTTGGATTTGAGGCCAGATTTTATGACACTTTCTCAGGTTGGAAAAACTGTGGTGAAATTTTTCCACCGTCGTAATGGTTTGGATGCCTGAGACAAGTGACAAAATGTAGGTTTCATGTCCATATTGAGGCTGTAGACGAAGTTAAAAATGTGTTATATTTGTAACTTTCTGGATGAAATACTGGTTATTAAACTATCAGTTTAAAAGCAAACAAAACAGATAAACATCATCTGGAACTTTTCTAATAAACCTGTGAGATTTTAGCACATTTTTCAAGCTGTGACTGAAAACCTGGGAGTTTAAATTGGCGTATTTTTTAGTTTTAACACAGATGATCAACAGAATGAGCTTTTCTTTGTGTGTCCTCTTTCATATTTCTGCACAGATATTTGGATAAAAGTTAAAACACTTAATCCTTTTAAGGGATTCTTTGTAAAAATGTGAATGAAAACTGAATGTAATCCTTCGCAAACAAACTGTATTTACTGTTAAATGAAACATCCTTTGTACAGTCACGTGTTCACAAAGTTCAGGATGCTCCTTTCATATCATGTTTCTCTCACCTGTAACCAGTGAACCTGATTGATCCAAACAGGTGTTTTTAAAACAGCTTAAAACAACTTTTCCGGTCTTTTGTTGCTCTTGTCTCAAATTGTTTGAAACATGCTGCTGCTTTAAGTTCAGAATAAGCAGATATTTGCCACAAAGTTATAAAATATAAGCATATAAAATATTGATCTGATGTCAAAGGATCAGAAAATTATGACTTTTTGTTTCATTTATGTATTTTCATGGCCTCATAACCTTTTTTTTGGACTTGGTTTGTAGGAGTCAGGAGTCTGAGTGGTGGATTTGTTTAGTTTTAACAGACGTCAGATGTAAAATTTTCCTCAGGTTTTTTCTCTGAGTTGTGAAGTTAAATCAGATGCAAACAGCTTCAGGAAACTATTATTCTGACATTTGTTTTAAATGGAAAAGAAAAAGCAAATGAAGAATAGTCATAACACAGCCATTTGTCCTACACCTGTCAGCAGGTGACGTAGAACGAAGAGCGAAGGGGGAGGAGATCAAGGTGGATGAATGGATAAAACAATGGACTCGGTTTGAGTCCTGTGTGAAACTTAAAGTAAACAATGGCTTTTATTTCTCGACTTATACGACTTCTCATGTTCAGTTTTCAGTCACAGGTTTTATCCTCAAGTCTTTGTCTTTTGATAAAGGAGAGAAACCGCAGCGCAGACAGGAACTGTGTTGTTATAGTTTAACAATGAAAGTGACCCAGATGAATCAGTCACATTCGGCCAATATTAGATCTGTTTAATAAGGTCAGTTCTGCCGCTGATACAACCCAGATGACAACGCCGGTGCGTCACCGACAGACACAAATCTAAACTGACCTCAGAACAGACCAGAATGTCTTTATCTCACCTCGTTTCCTTTGAAATGTTTTGTTTATCGGCCAATTTCAAGTTAAAAAACTGTGAATAACTGATAAACTGAACAACCAAAATCTATTATTTCACCACATGTGGAGCTCAGCTGGATGAGGAGGATAAAATACTGCGGCCTTAACAAGCAGGGGGGTTTAAAATGTGTCAAACAAAGTCAGTTTCAGCTCAAAATAATTGTTGTGTTTGTTAAAATATGTATTTTCACAGGTGTGTTGCTTTAAATCATGAAGGTTATGAGATAAATGTTGAATTTTTGGCATGAAATCCGTCATTTGATTATGACATTTACATAAGTTATTCTGTTGGAAAAGCAGCTCCAACCAGATTACATTCAAAAAACAGCATATTTTAACAAGCGGATGTGAGATAATCAGATTTTTTCCTGCCTTCGGTCCGTGTCGGGAGCGTTTCCTTTTGCTCGTCAAATGAGCATTACCTCATGTAGAGGAGGTTTCGGTTCCCGTGTTATTACGTGGATCACGTTGCAGACAAAAGCTGGGAATTACACGCTCGGTTGTCAGATGTTCTGCGTCTGTGTGTGTTCGTTTCATTGTGCTGCCGTTTCCTCTCTGAAACATGAATCCACTCATTCAGTTCACTTCTGTTACTGCAGCTCACCTCATCTGTCTCTCTCTGCAGGCCTCGGTCTGTGTGTGTGTGTGTGTGTGTGTGTGTGTGTGTGTTAAGAGGTTGTGTAAAGGGGCTCAGAGGTTTGCTCTTTGCAACTGTAACGCCTGCAGGTCTTCATTAAACATTCAACAACTCAGCAGTGTGGCTCCTGAACGCTCCTCTAATTATAGAAGCTGATTCTCTTTACCTCCACCTTCCCGAGCATCGCTGTGGACGGTGTGTGTGTGTGTGAGTGTGTGTGTGTGTGTGTGTGTGTGTGTGTAGGAGAGAGAGAGAGATGTGTT
>JAPZDV010000008.1:2484768-2521968 GCA_029814665.1 Acanthurus lineatus
CGATATTGTCTGTGTTTGAATCCTCGGTGACTTCTGTTCTCAGTTAGCAGCTTTTGAAGAATAAAGTGTTATAAATTGTGGATTTGACTTCTGGTTTTTAGTTGAAAACATCAGAATTTATATACTATAGAGCCATGATAAACGTTGAGACATTGAGTCGTTTTGCATGCTGCAATAATTTGCCACAACAGTGGAAGAATAAATGACTGCTTGTGACTTTTGGCTTCAGCTATTTTAGACATTTTTTTTGTTTGTTTGTTTGTTTTTTTTGTTAAATGGATCTGTTGCTAGGATATTTACATGTCAAAATAAAAAGAAATATGGTATTCATTATTCATTGTTAATTAGTACTAAAAGAAATCCTTGTTACATCTTTGGTGTTTTGAGGCAGCAAAACAAAAACTCTAGAAAGTCCAAGTGGTAAAAATCTGTGAGTCTGTGATGAGCATTTTTTTTTCTAATTTATAGACAGAATTATTGATCATATAAAAAAAATGACAGATCAATCATGACTGAAAAAATATTAATTGCAGCTCTTTTACACAAACAACGCTGCTCAAACAAACTAAACCTGTATGCTGAAGTTGGGCTGCGAGCCTTTTTTCCCATCAACTCAATAAAATAAAATTTAAAAAAATCCCGCTTATTTAAGAAATTGCCAGCAAGTTTCTCGTTGATCATAATAAAATTCATTCTTAGTATCTCGTGTGTTGACCTTTGTGTTAACCTTAGAAACATCAAAATGCCTCACTGTAGAAAGGAGAGGGCATGTAAAAGAAGGAAAAAAGTTTCTCTAAGTAAAATTGAATTGGAATTAATAACAGCAGTGTGCTGAGAAACAAAAATAGTACCACTGTCCAATCATTTTAATTTTATCAGAGTAAAACTGAGGTTGATCTTGTGGCTGCGTGTCAGCAGAAGAAAGACTGACAGCCTGCTGACTGCGAATGTGCTGCAGCAGCAGGAACTTCTATGCCGAGATCCAGACGCCTTGATTTGCTCATTAGTTACTCCTCACTCTTGCAGTGTATCGTGGATGAAGTGCTGAATAAAGATGTGTGTCAGCTAAGACAACTACAGACATCATTCTCCAAATCACTGAAGATGCATGTATTCAGTTTGACTGATCTTCTGTAGGCAATGATGAAATGTTCTGTCAGTTTTTCAAACAGAAAAGCCTGATCAGAGACACTGCATTGTGTCTGACAAATAAACTTATTAAAGTAATTAAGGTTGAAATTTATTTGTTTAACAGCTGTTTGCGGCAATGAGCAACGCTGTATCTGAACAGACTGCTCGCATTTCTCCTTAATCTTTCATTACGAGTAACCAAGTGTGATCTCTGAAGGGAAATGTGCATTTAGCTTTACAGCATAGATTGGGTTTGCAGCTGGTCCTCTAGTTCTTCAGGTTTAATCTACACATGGTGCAAGGGGGTAAAGACAGTGTAGATGTCACTGTCCTCCTTGCCTTGGTCTGCCTCAGGTTTGGCATAGAGAAACAAAATTGTGGAGAGATGCCGAACATTTCCCTCAGTTGTTGACTCTATCAAGTTTTCCATCTCTTCTTACCTCTTCTTCTCTTCCTCCCTGCAGCGAGCCAGGCTGTATGCCATCCATCAGCAGCGTGAGAAGTTGATGAAGGAGGGGAAGTACACGCCGCCCCCCCACCACAGCGGCAAGACAGAGGAGTCGCCATGAGGAAACACACAACTGTCTGCAGTTTAGTTCTTGTTAATAGTAAATCAGATATCGCTATTTCCTGTTCGCCATACAAATTTGCGAATAAATGTTACCATGTAAAAATATTGTTTCATGCAGTTTTTGATTGATCTGATGTTTTTATAACTTGTTGCAATTTTACATAAAAAGTGCTTTTAAAATACTTTTCTTAAGATGTAGTTAAGTAATTTGCAGTGAAGTGATAGATTTGGTCTTTCAGAGTTACCAAGGTGTTGAATCCTCTGACAAAGTTTTTGTTGTGCCAGACTTTTGTATGTTTAGTGTCATAATGGGAACTTCAGAAATCAGCTGTCGTTATTTATTGGCCTAATTAGTGAAGCATTCATTCAAAATACACAAATGCTCAATGCTGGTATTGTGAAAGTGCAGTGATGACATGCAGCAAAGAGCAGTTTTTACTTAATGGCCTCATACAGCTCGTTAAATGACTCCTGATGAACAATATAATTATACTCTGCCAGCTGTGGTGGACATGCATCATGTCCAGCTGTGCTGCTGCTGTGAATATAAGTTTAACACACAGCCCTTGTTCTTAACCTGCTGACCTCATTTTAGTAAATCACTGAGTGGATCTGCGAGTAAATGCTCCGCAGGGACTGAAATGAATAGATGCTGTTTGACATTATGATTCAATTACCAGCATTTAACTGTGACTGATGGGATCAGAAAGATCCATAAAGCGCCACAAGATGGAGCCACGAGCTCAGACAATACAGGAGAGAAAACTCTTCATGTAGTCTTTCTGTAGAACTGAAAAAAATGTCTTTATTTTCTGTTTTTAATAACAAATGTTTCTGCCTCAGCTGCAGCTAACAGCGCTCAGTAGTTTCATGACTGCGTATGTTTGACGTCCTCAGGCTGAAGTTTCCAGGCTCGTTTGTGTTTGCGCAGAGTTCAGTCTGAGGATGGCAGGCCGGCACGTAGCTATCGCTGAGCACACAGGACTCTGTCTGAGAGCGTAATGACATGAAGAGGAGTGTGTGTTCAACAATGACACATTTATTACACATGATGGGATTTTAGGGCCATTTCTCATTTTTTGATTAAACACTAAATTAGTTTAAATTAGTTTAAATTAAGTGATTGTTGTTAATCAGCATTATATATCTGACTCTAAACCATGAGAGATAAAGTAATTTAAAAAAAAGCACACTGAACTGTTATATGCATAAAATGTGAAATTATGTGACATTTTTAAAGAAAGTAAAATTGTATGTGGTTAGGGCTTGTGCCAAATTGTCCAGGTTTGATGAGGTCTGCTGGGAAAAACTGGACATAAAAACCACTTATTTCTAAGTTGCTGCCTGATTGTTATCGGCTGTTTTATCTAAGAGGCTGGGAACTGTTGAGCTTTGAACATTTCTACACTTGAAAGGCATGAAAATATCTCTCTCAGTTCTTGTTCTTGTTCTTAAACTCTCAGTTTAAGAACAAGAACTAAAGCTTCACTTTCATTTCACATCACAAAGGTGAAAATAATTATATTAGCTAATTACCCAGACAGTAAATATCAAGTCAGACTGAAAGTGAAAGATGTTTGATTGTTAGAAACAGGTGTTGAACTTTCCTCTGTTAGTTAAGATTCATTCCTACAAACGAAATTGAATATTTAGTTTAATTTTAGACCTTAAAATTAAATAACTTCAACTCCACATGTGAGGTATTTTCATGAAGAATCGTACATTAAAGCTGTGTGTGGATGCACTCGGCCTCTTGAAATCCACTTTGGCCTTGTTAAATTGAAACATACAGCTAATCATGACCTCATTTTTCAGTATTCAGATTATCACAAGGTTTCAATTGAGTAAATCTAATTTTCTCAGGGTTCACAGCCAAGGACACAATCACTGACCGCTGGATTTATGTCAGGAGCTTCATGCACCTCAGCTCTGCTCTCACTGAAGGATCATCAATACAGCATTGTTCAATAATTAACCAAAACTGAAAGAAAGAGCAGTGATGGAGGTGAACTTTACCCCGTGTTTATCGTCACAGCAGACCTGAGTTCATGCGGCCGGTCAATCCATTAGCTACTGTTTGATTAAAGCGTCAGCAGCTCAGATAATCCAGCAGTACTTCACTCTTCTCTGATCGGAAGCAATAAAGGAAGGATGAGAGAGTCTGGATTATCCTGCAACGGAGCGCAGACACCACCCACCCCCCTCTTACAAAACACACAGCAATCCCAGTCACACCCATCTGATCCATTGTCTTATCAATCTGGGTGCCAGACAGTCTCACAAAGACAAATCGACTAACACATGATACTTTTTTTTTTTTTTGCAAACCCCTCAAAACATGACAGCTAAGACCTCACTGGTGTTCTGCGAATCAGACTTCAGGCTCTGTTTTGTCATGGGACAGGGAGCTTAAACTGTCTACTTCAAGAAGATGTGAAATCAAGAACAAAAGCATCCACAGAACTCAGAGATACAGATAAACAAAACTGTAAAAACAATCTGCTTTAGACCTTAATCGCTCAGCTCTAAGTTACAGCTGAAGTATTTTATTTGCTTTTATACACTCCAAACAAATTGTGATCTTTTCACACAATCATAGTTAAATAAACTAATAAAAAAACATACTAAAAACCTATTTAAGATAATAAAAAATACAGTTACACACCTGTTAACTGTATGAAATATATGAAATGTAATTAGCCTACACACATAAATATGTATTTCCCTTCATGATGTAAAAATGGCACCTTGATCCACCAAGAACCCAGAATTCGTGCTTTATTTTGAAAAGTCAAAAAACTAAAGCCAAAACCAGCAGCAGTGATGTTTTGTTGGTAACTTGAGGGCATCAAGCTGTGCAGGCAGCAGACATAACACCAACACATTTAAATATTCTGCAGACACAGAGAGCAACATAAACATTTATTTAAAGTTGTTTCTGGCCACCTGATTCTTAAATCAGACGTCCTCCTGAGGGAAGATCTCACTCTTCTGCTGCCAAAAGCTCCACTGTGTTCAACCACAGAGTTAATGACCAGGTCTTTGGTGCTGAGGAATAGTGGAGGTTTTATCGCTTAATTTTTTTGTTTGCTTGTTAAAAACAACCTCCTGCAAAATGGTGCTAAATAAGAACAAGCTGTTTAAAATGTGATAATTGCAGATTTGAGGACGTGACAGTGAGTCTTTCCTTAATTAGGCCCCAAAATCTCTTTTTTGACCCCCGTTTAACAGGTGCAGCTCACAGTTTGTTATAGTGTGAAAGTTTTTTTTACACTTAAAATACCAAGTATGCAAACCCTGAGGTGTGGGGGCTCTTTGTGGTCTCGGACCCTGACTGTGACCCCCACATACCGAAGGTCGACCCTGACCATGAAGACCGTTTCCCTGCTGATTAGGAGCCTGAACGCATCTCTCCCTCCTCCAGCTGGAATCAATTGTTTCACGACCTGCTCCCTCTCTCTCCTCCTCCAGCTGTTTGGAGAGGGAGGATGTTTGTGTGTGTGTGTGTGTGTGTGTGTGTGTGTGAGTGTGTGTGGAGGGATTATAAAGCCAGATTAATACTATCTCGTGATGTGAAAGTTGGATGCAGCGCTGCCTCCTCGGTGTAATCCTGAAATGTATGTGAGTGAGGAGGCGCTGCAAATATGCCGCCGTGAACGCCCTTTTACCCGCGAGCCCCAAATTAAGAAAAAAGCGCGTGTGAGTGTGTGTGAGTGTGTGTGTGAGTGTGAGAGAGCCTCGGCCTGGGTTTGGCGGTGCTGTTGAGCCACGGGTGACGCAGGACTACGACCAAATTTCAATTTCCGCGACACTTAACAGACTCAATAGACATGGGTTAAGTGTCGGAGCCGTGAAAATAGCCTATTGAGGAGAAAGAGAGAGTGTGTGTGTGTGTATGTGTGTGTGTGTTAAAGCGGACCAGGAGAGGAGGGCTGGTGGGGGGTTGCTGAGAGGAGAAGAGAGAGTCAGAGGGGGAAAGGAGGAGGAATAGGACAGCCATTTCCATTCAGGATTACGTTGCCTGCCGTTCTCCCCAGCCTCGCTCCCCCGGCGGTGTGTCGGCTCGGTTTTGGAGGAAGCCTGGTGACAGAAACCGGATCGGTGGGGCGGAAAACACCCAACCTTTCATCCATCCATCCATACTTCCTTCCTTCCTTCCATCCATCCATCCTTCCTTCCAAACGGGAGGAGAGGGAGCAGCGGCGGCAGCATCCCCGGCCTCCCTCGCTCTGAGCTCGGATTCCAGGACCGCTGCTGCCCGGTGAAGGTAAGCGGCTCCGGAGCTCGCGCAGCACGCTCGTGGCGTTTTCAACTCCTTTTACTAACCCGTGAATGTTCAAACCACCATGATCCTGTGTTATCAAGACCTGTCAATACCCAAACCGGTAGATTACCAATTAAATATAATCTATAATCTGGAGCTTGAATGGCCGTTTAAGATGGTCACAAAACAAACGAGACACACATCTGAGAGATAAACTGAGGCAAAAATGGGTTGAAGCCTGATCCTAAAAGTGAGAATAAAATAATTTATAGATAAATTGGACTTGCTAAGGTGGTGTCTTCATGCTGTGTTTGCTCCCTTTTATCAATAACGTGTTGATCACAGGCTTCTGTGTTGATTCACACTCATTACACGAGATGTGCGCCTGAATAAGATCTCGTCATAATAATCTCACATTTCTTTTTTTTTGTGCCTGAAACCATCCACTTTCTAAGCAGGCTGCTCGTGATTTTTGTGTGCCGGAGGGCTGGGCTGGAAATAATCAGCGGACAGGCAGGCAGGCAGGCAGGCAGGCAGGCAGGCAGGCAGGCAGGCAGGCAGGCAGAGAGGGTTTGTGGGCCGTGAGGAGGCTGTCGAGGTTGTTTCCCACCAATGAGAGCCTCAGTGCGAGAGGCAGCATTTTTAGTCAACAGCACCGGTCACAACTGGATAAATGAAATTAGCTGGCGTTATTCATCCAAGCAGGAGCGGTGTGTGTGTGTGCGTGTGTGTGTGTGTGCGTGCTGGACAAAGAGCCCCGTGCTTCCAGTTTGCTCCCGCATGCAGCTCAGCGTTGCGTTGCACAGCGCATTTGGTCTCCATGTCTGATGTCCATTCATGCAAACACATTCTGCCCTCACATTCAAAGGGAGAGACAGACAGAGAGAGAGAGACAGGCATGCGTGTAAAACCGGTGACATGAAGCACCACCAGCACCAGCAGCACCACCAGCAGCAGAAGCTATGACTCGATTTTATGTGCACACACACTTACAAACACACACACCCATGAGAGGCCGCCTTTTATTGATCCGTGCAATCCCTCCAGCCAATTACGCAGTTATAACTCTCCATCATCACACCTCCACCTCCACCTGCTGTATGAATCCCAATGGACTCTGTGGCTGCAGGCTGTCTGTCTGTCTGTCTGTCTGTCTGAAAAGCCTGATATTATACAAGGTGCAGGCAGAAACAGAGAGAGAGATGGGGAGGGAAATCAGGAGTCAGGACTCCCCTCCCGCCGCTCTGTAGCAGATGGCCAAACGCACATCTCCCTCCGGCCTTATGTTGGACCCTCAGCTGGCAGGTCCAGTCAGACATGAGACACTGTGAGACAAACCAGAAAGATTATATTCCTAAATCGATTTAATTTTATTTAGAAATGATGTTTTTAAGTTGGTCTCTTCCAGGTTTCCCCCCCTGCACGGGCAGTAGACACACCCCCTTACTACTGTGTGTGGTGGACAGCACCAACACGACTCTGATGGAGGGGATAAAGAAGTGCTCTGTTAGCAGCTGCCAGGGCTGTAAAATGAGATAATTACAAGTTTCTTCGGATCATAATCCTTGAATCAGATGATTTCTGATTTATTTGTTAAGTCAGTTTTTGCTCACATCAGATATTTTTCACCAGAGAGTAAATAATTAGTCTCTACTCTTTATTTTCATGTATGGAGGCAATTTATTCATTTCTTATCATTGCTGATCAGTTTGTTAGTTTCTGAGTCTATAAAATTACAGAAAATGATTAAAAAATGGCCATCATAACTTCCCAGAGCTCCAGTATCAATCCATAATTCAAAGGTAATCAATGTTTATGATGACCTAAAACAGAGAAAAGCAGCAAATCTTCACATTTAGGAGGCTGAAGCTGTTAAATATTTGGCATTTTTGCTTGATAAGTGACTTCAATCAAGTGTTTCACTCTTCTCGGGTTTTTAAATTTTTCATCTTTTCATTTTGAGAACTTTTAGAGCCATAAAGAGATTAAAAATACCCAGAAACTGGATTAATACATTGAACATTACAGCACTATTTTTTACAATACTCATTGTTCTCTTTTTGAAGATGCTTTACTGGCACCTGCATCCTCTCCCTGTCTGCCTACCTGTCCGTCTGTCTGTCTGTCTGTCTGTCTGTCTGTCTGACCAACAGTGTCTGTATTGTTTGCCTGCAGCTCTTTGGTTTGTACAAAACATCTTATCACGAGTGAAAATATAGAGACAGAGTGAAACAAAAACTAAGGTTTCTGTATTGAACAGTGAGTGTAAGATGGCAGCCAGTGACGCCCTCCTTCTCTTTCTTTATTTACCTTCATCCGTCTTTTCTCATCCTTCATCATTTAATCACCTCTGCGTTCCCTTTTTCTTTCTTTCTCAGTGCTTTCACTTCTTTTTCTCTCACTCTGCCTCCTTGTTCTCCTTCTTTCACTATTACTTTAATTAACTCTGTGTGTCCAGTCATGCTGACTCGTAGTAAGCTGCTACATTTTTTGGCGTATCGCTCAGTTTGTATCTGTGTGTGTGTGTGTGTTTATGTATGCGAGCTTCTCTGTGAGCCCGTATGCATGTGTATTATGTGTGTGTGTGTGTGTGCGTGGGGGAGCTAAGTCTAGCCATTCATTTATCCAGTCTGTCAGCGTGTTACTCATCATGACTGGGGGCTGCGCTTAGAGGGGAGGCATGGCTCATTTATCCACATACTCTACTTAAACACCTACACTTTCACTGTAATAACTGATGGGTGCTTTTAACACGAACAATATGTAAAAGTGTAAAAGTGCAGAGGAAGATCGGATGTCAAATTCAGAGAGAAAGACAGAAAGTAAAGGAGAAGTTTAGCATTTTTGGGACTAAAGTTGTTTGCTTTCGTGTCAAAAAGAAAGCGACAAAAGCCAGAAGATTATAAACAAAATGATTATTTTGTCAGGGTCACGTATGAGATTGTTCTGGTTGTGAGAGCAGAACTGGTCTGTGTGTAGAGCACTAAAACATCACCTGTCACCTGTCACCTGTCAACCAATCAGCCTTCTTCCAGATGTTCACACTGCAGTGTCGCACATATTGTGTCACATCACAGTAAAACAGTAAAACACCTGCTAACACACATCCTCCAGTGATAAAAGAACAAGTGTGATAATCTGGTGAATAAACTTGTTTGCTTTCTTGCAGAGAGTTCAATGAGTTGATAAATAATCTATCACTTATCTGAGTGTGGAACTTGAACCAGGAAGTGAGTGGCCTAGTTTAGCAAAAGGCTGGAAACGAAAGGAAACCGCTGGCTGTCGTAACGCAGGCTGTGCACACTGTAAATAAAATGTGTGTATTAGATGTGTTTTCTGCACAGGTGGATCTGTGTTATGGAGCTCGTCAGACAGAATTAAGGATTATGTGCGTCTGCTGAGTGTAAATGTCAGTGAAAACCTCCATCAACTGCTGTTGGAGCAGTGGTATGCTGCCCTGGAACGACACAAAGACGAGCGCTGACGGTTATGGCCGTTAACTCTGCTTATGTCTGCGTTACTCTCTCTGTCTCCTCCACTCATTCTTCTTCTTTCTCTGTTTTCTCTCTTCTCTTCTGCTTAATCTGTTGCTCAGATTTTCTCTGCAACCTCTACATCGACGTCAACGTCTCCCTCTCTCTGTTTTATTTCACTCCTGTTTGTTTTTCTCTCTTCTTTTGTTTCACAAACACACACACACACATTTATACAAAGACACTTGCCCTGCTCAGGCCGAGCTGAGGGAACAGACTGTGTCCATGTAAATCCTGCTTGTGGTTTATAAATCAGGCCGGTTAAGCATCAGGCGTCCCTGCACAGGCTGATTCAGGCAGCAGACAAGATCCATGCATGGGTATGTTTGCACCAGTGTGTGTATGAATGAGTGTGTGTGTGTGTGTATGAATGAGTGTGTGTGCGTGTATGTAATGCTTTGCTTCATGTCTTATGTTCATTTTTGTGTTCTGCTACTTCTAATATTCTAACGTACAACTTATGAATCAGTTAGTTTTGTATGAGTCTAATTTTTTTTTTTTAATATTAGTTTATGAGTTGGTTGGCAAAAAAAAAACAATTAAGGACAATTTTGATGATTTATCAGTGATTGAAGATGTTCATAAAGCCACAATGTCAAACATTCTCCACCCTCTGAGATGTTTGCGATTTGCTGCTTTTCTACATTTTATTTCTTTTAAATGGAATATTTCTGAGTTTTGGACCTTTGGCCAATTAGTACAAGCAATTTAAAGACGTCACGTTTTAGGTTGTGGAACTTTTTAGGAGATTTGTAGTTTAAAATCAATCAGAAATCAGAAAATATTCAATAAATAATCCTTACTTGCAGTCCTAACTCGAGGCAGTGAGCAAAGTAACTGTAAATCTGAGTGTGTGTTCATGTTTGTTGGTGTGAAAGTGAGTGAAAATGCTTCAGTGAGAGTCTCATCTGGCAGGAAGTGATCTCACTCGCTTTCACGCTGCCTCTCCAGAGTTTCTGCCACCACTTTCTTTTTTTTCTTCAAAGAGCTCTTTTCCCTCACGGAGCTCTAATGACACAGTGCGGCTTTGAAGCTCCAATTCTGGCTCTATTTTTAAAACCACTAGTTTCAGCGCCACTGACTCACTGTCAGCAGGCAAACTGACTTCACACACACACAGAAACACACACACAGAAGCTCTGACACAGACTTATACACTCAACCATACACCAGAGAACTGCAGAGGATTCTGGGAAAGGTTTTAACCTCTTCCTAGCAGCGTTGCTGTGGAGACGGGGATTCAGGAAGTGGGGCTTTGCCAGCGGTCTAGCCGGGGGCCAGCAGCAGGAGGAGGAGGAGGAGGAGGAGGAGGAGAGTGATTTTTGGCAGCAGTAGTCCAGATGGAAATCCCAGGCCGTGTGTTTGATTCACACGTCGTACTCGGACACATTCCCGCCCTGTGAGCGCAGAGCAGGTCGCTCCACCGTTCAGTGTTTGGCTGCTCCGTTCACAAAGTGCTCACAGTTTAGAGTTAATCTGACTGTTTGTTGACAGGAGTTTCTCAAAAGCCTGCAAGTCCCTTTTTAAACTGTTTGTGAACTGACAGAAGAGCTGTGAAACAAACCGGATCACTGGTGGATTTTCAGACTTTTATTATGAAAATCTTATTTCCGTTTGACTGAATAAACACAAGATTTGTTGGTAAATATTTGAAAATTAGATTTCTTCAAATACTCATAAATTTTTTTAATTTGAAACAAATCTGTTTTGGCTGGTGTTGTTTTCACCGCGCGTGTTTGTTTGTGAGTGTGTGTTTGTATGTTTGTGTGTACGTGTGAATCATGGCACACTGTGATCCTGGAGACCCCTTCAGTGGCAGGAAAACTCACAGAGGCAGTTTCGAGTTACTCTGCCAGGTATTTTTCTGTCTGTGGACAGATTTTGACAGCATAGTATCATCACCAAGGATGCAGTCATGAAAATTTAAAAATAATGAAGTGAAACTAAGGTAAATAAATGTGGTTTATTAAGGTAAAAATAAACAAAAGTTTGTTTATACCGTCAATCTGTCCTTTACTTCACTAACATTCAACTTGAACTTAGAAAATGGATCTTTTCTTTAGTTGCACCTCCTGTTATTGTGAATAACTGATGATTGATGATGATGCATAAGAGTTTTCTCGCATCTGAAGGTCATCATGCCAGAAAACCACTGTTTAAAAGTAATACAACATATTTGTGATTTGCAGTAAAACATATAGATTCACTGCTGGTTTGTGTTTTAAAGACAGTTTCACAGCTAAATATTGAATTAAAGGGCAGATGGTTTTGCAATGTAAGTCCTTTTTTCATAAAAAATTTGTATAAACCTACATTAACATAACTAGACAATACAGATTAAAAGGAATCGTAGTAGGAAGACGGACGTTGTGCACAAAGTCTGTGAGCTGGATTCAAACTCACGATATCAGCAGCACAAAGCAGACGATCACTAACCTGAAGCTGAAACATGAGAGCCAGTAAGAGCCAATTCATTCTCTCAGGACAGGTATTGATTTGAGGAGACTGTGATGGACGGATCAGAGCATGAGGACCCCAGAGTCCACACACACACACACACACACACACACACACGTCTCTGTATGGTGTTTATGCTCGCAGCAAGTTTGTCTTCTGACTCTTTTGTCTTTAATTTTAATAAACAGTTTAAAATGAAATCTTGATGCCATCAAACAGTCAAAGTGTAGCGATGGATGAGCAACAGATACACAGAAGTAAAGGTGAAGAAAGAATGAAGAACAGAGTGAAACTGAGATGAGGAAAGAGAAAAAAAGCTCCTCTGTCTTTCCAGCATATTGACTTTTCTTTAAAAATAGCAGCACTAGACAAACCTCGAAATCCCACCTCTCCTCCTCCTCCTCCTTCTTCTTTGCTCCTCAGTAAAGTAGCAGTATATTCTTTGCAGCTCCTGATTGTTTGACTGCACTGATGGAAAGCAGCAGAAGCCACGATATCATATAATATTAAAGTCATATTAAAGTAGATTCATGTATCACCAGATGAGGTTTGTTTGACCCTCTTTTTGCCAACATTTCATTCTCGTTCCTTCACTTAAAGTTGCTCTGCGCATGTGGGCTCCTCTGCTCAGGCTTCAGTAATCTGTAGCTTCATCTCTGCCGTCATGTGCCTTCTTCTTCTTCTTTCATCTTTTCCTCAGAAGTAGTTTCCTCCTCCTGCAGCCTCATAAACTCTCTAACAGTCGTCTAGACATGAAGCCCAACTTAACCCAGTTGTTTCTCTCCATCACTGCATTATTACGGCGGTGCTGTTACGTTGAAACTTTGCATCATTCATGACTCTTGTGTCGTCACACTGTGCACCAGCGATGAATTATACAGTGTCTTCACTTCATCTAAAGCTGCCTTTTCTCTTTCCTTCTCCCTTCTTTTGACCTTCTTTCTTCACCCTCCCCCACTGCTCTACTTCCCTCTCTCCTTCCTCCCAACCTTCCCTTCCCTTCCATCCAAACTTCCTCTCTCTCTCTCTTCCTCTCCGTCATCCCTCCGTTCCCTGCAGCCCTAAAGTGAGATGGAGTCGTCAGATGATGATACTCTAAGCGAGCGCTCCTGTGCCAGTGAGCCGTCCTTCCGTAGCGAGCGTTCAGGGGGGTCGTTGTCGCCGTGTCCATCAGGACTTGTGGGACCACCTGGAGACACTTTGCCCTGGAATCTGTCCAAACACGAGAGGAGGAAGAGGAAGAGTCAGGACTCGGTGCTGGACCCGGCGGAGAGGGCGGTGGTTCGTGTCGCAGGTAAGGAAAACCATCACGCTGAATCCAAAAGTTCCTCTGTCTTCATACGCTTTCATTGTGCTTTTGAGGAAGTTATTGAACCTGCATCTGCTGGGTGACTGAAGGTTTGAGACTGAGGTTGTTGTTGGAAACTTCCAGAGGAGGATGTTTGTGAGGCAGGGTGGTGTTGTTAGGGTGAACATGCTCTTTGGAAAACAGGGACACTGCAATGCTTCAGCGAATTCAAGCTCATGCTAAAACTCCGTCTGAAAGGGACAAAAATCTGACAGGAGCCGAGAAAAACGACAAAGAGTTGATGTCTGAGTGAATTTAATTCAGTGACTTCAAACCCTCAGTTTAAGTGTTAGTGGACCTTCACTTCTCTGTAAATCAGAAAGAAGATCAAAGAGAGAATTTTGATCCTCTGCATCACTTTTTATCCATCAGCTCACGTACAAAACACAAGAGTCAGTCAGAAGAGCTGATGCATCTTCACTCCCTGTGAGAATATGCTGCAACCAAAGGTAGAAACTGAAAGGCCTCTGCGTTTATGACGAGCTACAGTGATGAGAGATGAGGATATTGGAATATATGTCATTCTGATAGTGTTAATCTTTTCTTTATTATTTGTGGTAAAAGCTGTTGAACCACAGTTGCAAGATGTGTCCACTTCATTCTCATCTACATGCTGACATTTTCTTGGCTATTCATATTTAATTGTGGGACTTTCCTCTGGCTTTTATTAGAGGCCCACATACTTCAAATTCATGGCCAATAAATGTCAGAGAGATGGGAGGAAAATCCTGTTACTGTATCTTATATTTACACAGGAGATAAAAACAGTTTTCTATAAAAGTGTCAACAGCCTGTGAGGAAATTCATTAAACCCTTTTTACCTTCAGTGGAAGTTTTTTATTCAGTTGTTATTAAAACACACACATTTGTGTCCTAGTTGTCATGTAAAGAAAAGGGAAGAGGAGAACGAAGCCCCGAGGAGGTTTAAATGTTTGCATCCTTTCAGTCAGACTTCAAAGCCGAAGGTCGAATGGATTTTTATTAGGCGACAACTTCCTGACTCCTCTGTACTCCGTCCTGCCACACGGACGACGGTGTCTTCTCTTACTGGCTGTAGCAGAAGATGGAGGAGAGATGTAGGTTATCCATTTCTCTGGAGAAGGTGGGGTTCCCCTGAAAGTGTAAATACAAGCTGGTAGCAGACTAATGGCATTCCCTCTGTAAGTGGAGGGAGGGAAGACTTCCAGCTTCTTAATGGAGTGAATCATGTAAAAGTGTGCTTAGCGCTGCTCTTCTTGTCGTCTGTGACGTTTTTCCACTCACATCATCCAATAATTGTGCTGATTATTTTTTTTATGAGGCTTTTATCACATAAATGCATGTTAATGGAAGGATGTCCCCGTCTGTAGTCCCATCAGCATACAGATGGAAATATTGGTATCAGCTGAAGCTGCTATTAAAATAATAAGAAGATATATACGTATGAATAAATCCCAACTCTCTCTGTCCTTTGACTGTGTTTTCATCCTGTACTAACACCTTTTTTTTAGCATATTTTGTTATAAATAAACTGGCAGCTCAGCTAAAATACCACAAACACTGTGAATGCCAGTTGCATGTGAAGTGATGGGGGCTGGGGTGACGGAGCACAGAGGCCATGAAGAGACGGTGAAAGCCTACTTTATAGACACAGAGGCAGCATGTAGGTCAGGACAAGGCGAAGGGTTTGATGTCATTGGCTGGATTATAGTGAGAGGGAGAGGGAGACTTCTGTGTGTTTATCATGTCAGTATGTTAAGGATCTTACATGTGAAGAAAGTGAGTGTTATTCAGATGTTTTACACTAGAAAGATCAGTTTTAAGACTTTGCCAGACCTGCACTGTTGATGTTTTTGAGTCTGTAAGCTTCTGTATTCGTTCACTGTTCTGTTGTGTTTCTGCTTTTACAATCAGCTGCTTTTACGAGCAGTTTAGGTTGAACTTCCAGCTGCGTCTCTTCTTATCCGAATCTATAAATGTTTGGAGGAAGACCTGCAGTTTTCTGTGTGCTGAAATGAAGCTACAGCTACTTGACTTTCTTTTTAATTTGATCTAACACACTCAATTTTAACAGCAGAGCCTCTTCAGTGTGAAGATGTGGTGTGAGTGTGTGAGAGGATGTTTTATGCTGGTCTAAAGAAAACAGCTTCTGAGGGATGTGATGAGTTTATCTCTCAGCTAGCAAGAGATTTCACACTGAGTGAAAGTAAAATTAGCTTAATTATACGACATGTTGATACAAGAGAACAATAGTGTGTGTGTATGTGTGTTAAGCTGAGAAAATGTGTGTTAAAAGAGCAAATGAGAGAGTACAGGGAGTTTATGGAGGAGGGACTGTGTGTGTGTGTGTGTGTGTGTGTGTGTGTGTGTGTGTGTGTGTGTTTGTCACATGCAAACACATTTGCACGTGCACTTGGTTAAAAAAAGGGACGATAACAAATAAAAGGAAGGAGATAAAAGACAGCATGTGGTTAAAAAAGGGTCAGTGTTGCATACTGTGATTTGAAAACTAAGCTGATCACTTAAAGACAAAACACACTTTAAAAATTAATACAGATTGAAAAGAAACCTAATATAAAATCATTCATAGGCTGCTTTCTCACTGCCACAACTTTTTAAATAATCCTCTATTAACTCTGTTTTCTGAGGCAGCTTTTAAAACATTCAAAACATGAGGAATACATTTGTATTGATAATAACTGTGATATTCAAAAATGAAATATTGATGTTTTGTTAATAATCCAGCGCCTCTTAAATCCTTTCTGCTTGTTTCTGTCTTTGTCACTGTGGGTACCAGTATTGCACATTTTCTGCCAGAAAACTGAAAAATTGATTAATTTTGTAATCGTTAAGTAATCTAATGACTCACTTCCTCGTGCAAAATGAAGTAGTACAAAAAGGTAAATAGACAAACCTCCTGTTCGATGAAAATACCCACTAACTGACCTAACTAGCATTTACTTTCTCACTTGCATCATCAACATGTGACTGTCTTTACTGTTTATATGTGAGCGACTAATAACAAGCAGACCTGAACAGGAATGTGGATCAGTTGTCCTGCAGGAGTCTGGGTCATTTTTTAACGGCCTGTTTTCATCTGTTTCATAACAGAAAACTGAATATAAATTTACTTCCTCGTTCACAATTTCTGTCCTGACAAAATAAAAATGATACTTTCTTTAAACAAGAAATTTTATAAAACAATGTGTAGTTTTTTTCACAAATAGAACAAAAATCTGTTTTTTTATTTTTCCAAATCTTGCATCATTTTAAATTTGACCTCTCAACAAACTCATCTGTCATGGCTGCTGGCAGATGTTCATATACAAATGATCTCATGAATGAAAAATGAGCAATCTGTTGGGAAAATGGCTAAAATTTTCCACTCCTCTTTTTCTGAAGAACATGTGGCATGTAGTTGAAATTCACAGCTGTGTTGCAATTTGAACGCCAAGAGTTTCTTTGAGAGCGAATGTGAGAGTGTCTCTGAGGCAAAACACACAACAAAGACTGTTCTGCAAGGTGAGGAGGAAAAATCGTTCCAGGATTATTAACCGTAATTATTACGAGACCGTTGGACAGGGAGGTTTCCTGGCAGCACCTCTGGGCTGAGTCAGACCTGTTTGTGTGGAGGTCATTCAGACGGCAGCAGGTAACACCTGCACAAACCAGCCTGAGCTTTAAACACAGACGACACAGACGTCACCTTGCTAACGCTGTTCATTTTCTGCAGCGTTAAATCTCCTCCCAACCTGCAAATATTCCCAAAAGCTGCTGATTCTTAGAGCCAATACTATTGAGTCCAACTCCAGACTCATTATGCAGCATGTCTTCCTAAAATGAGATGTATGGAAAAGCTCTCCAGTCTTACTGTAACATCGATGCTTACAAATTTGCTCTGTAAGCTTTCAGAGTGATTCAGCCTCACCTCATGTTTCTGGCAACATCCAGTTATTTCCCAGGCGTGTCCAGTGCTCGCTCAGGCGCGAAGGCTTTTGTGATGATATTACATTTTACATAATACAGACTATGTGTTTACATTGACCTCAATTTCCTTTCAGGGGGAGGCTGGAATGTGGAAAATGAATACATTAGGCTGCATGTCTTACGTTCCAGTTACAGTATATAGATTAAGTGTAACAGTGGCAGATTCAGACTCTTTATTGTTCATTAATTATGATTTTTATGAGAAACACAGAGACTGAGCATCAGAAAATATGTATTACAGGTGTTTTCTTGTGCCTGGGAGACTTGTTTAACGAGAAAAAGTACTGAAATTAATATGAGAGGAGGGAAAAGTTGCTTTTAGCACAGCACAGAGGAAAGTTGAGGCAGAAGTAATGGAACAAGGGAGGACAAACACAAGGAGCTTTGTGAAGAAATGAGTTTTGAATTCACACTGGAGAGGATAAAGAGAGACTGTCCTGACTGGACTCTGTTATTCAGCTCCTCTCTGCCTGCCTGCTGAGCATGAATGTCAATGAAACCTCCCAACAGCTGCTGGTTTTTCTGTTCATGAGAGAATGAGAGACTTTGGGATTTAACTCTTAAATCACAATTTAAAGTGAAAAGGAAGCCAAGATGAATAGAGGGAAGTTAGTGTCAGTGTTGGTGACAAATGTGTGTTTCATGATGGACAAATGAAAACGTGATTTACAAAATTATTATGATGATTTTTCAGCTTTTATTTTTTTTATTAACACATTTTTTTTACACATAAACACACACAAACCAACTTGAGGAAGTGTCAGTAATCTACACGTTTTGAGCTTCAGGTTCACTAACTTGGAAACTTTTGCTTTGAAAAGCTTAATATGCATATAAATGTTAAAAAAGTTGTGACATTTTTTACACATATTTACAGATTGTTGACCAAGTGTAAACAAATCACCTCAAAGGTGTGGATCAGGAATGTGGATTTGTGGAGTTTCGAAACATTAAGGAGTTAACTTAAGACTAATTTCTCTTCATTTCGATAAACTGCAAGAAGATGTTGAATGTGAAACACCTGAAAAAACTACAGTGTTTTAGACTTGCGTGACTGTATTTTTTGTAAAGACACATTTATATTGTGGTTGGTTTAGTTTGAGCATAAGAGAGTGATAAAACAGAAAATGTGAAGATGTATGCACAAAATTGACGTTACTGAAAAAAAGAGTGAAAGGATGTTTAAATAATCTTTTTCCCGGCAAGAACAAAAAAACTGAAAATGAATCACAACAAGTGTGTGTGATCTACAACATTTATCTGTGTGTGTGTGTGCATGTGTGTGTCAGACTGCAGTGAGAGTGTGTGCAGGAGAACTCGAGGACCCCAGACGTCTGTGCCTGCATGTAACTTAGGCGTCCACGTCCCGCCTGCTGCTGTTCCTTCCACATTTCTTTCTCTGCAGGCAGCTGAAAGGAAGCCCAGGCTATTCCCCAGTTGCCATGGCGATGTGGTCTCCTCTGTTTCCATGGTTATAAAAGGCGAGGAGAAGCAATGGCGATGGGGGGGATAGAGACTGACACAGGGTATAAAAGGAGGGCAAAACAAATAGTGAAGGAGAGAGAGAGTGTGAGAATTTTAATTTGGAGCCGGAGAAAAGAGAAAGGATTTTATAAAAGAAGAGAGAGAGAGGAGTGAATGATCGAGACAACCTTAAAGGTAATGTAGAGAGGAAAAACAGAGTCGTAGAAAAGAGAGGGGGAGGAGGTTATGGGAAGACAGAGGGGGTGGAGGAGAGAGAGGACAAGGTTCAAAAGAGGGGGGAGGAGAAAAGGTAAGAAATGATGACTTAAAGGTAAACTAAAGAGCCGGGTGAGGGAGGTCATTAGACAGAAAGAGAAAGAGAAAGCTAACAAAAAGAGGGAATAAGAGCCAGAGACACACTCATAACTTAAGACAGAAAAAGAGTGGAAAAGAGGACAAAAAGCGAATAGAAAGTGAAACTCTGCCATGAAGGAAAAACAGATTTTTTAGAAGTCTACAGTTCATGTCAAGCTTCAAAAGCACTGAACCCTCCACCTCCCATAATGCACCTCATAAACTACTTCTGTTTACCATTTGCTGTCTGGTAAACATCCCATCTTTTAATCATAACACACAGTTTCTTAGACAGTCTTCCCAGTGAAAACACTGTAGATATTTCAGTGACCTGATAGAGTTCCTGTCTCATGAGACTTTTAACACGAGATTTATAATCAAAATCACATTTACTGTCTATTAATTTAAAGTTAGCCAAAGTAGATAAAGTCAGTAAATCAAATTCAAGGTGGTGATCCCTTGTTTATCAAGATTAGATACTCGTGTTTCAGGCTCTGGTCGTACAGTAATGATACAGTTAAGCTGAACATGCTACATTCTTTGGGGTTTTAATGAGCCTCTTCATATCTGCAGCTTGACGCTTCCTGCTGAAACACAACTGACTGTGTTTACATGTTAAAGTGCAGAGGTTACACTGATTATCTGCATTCCTGAATGAACCACTGATTTTACACATGCATCATTCTGAGGCTGTTTTAAATGTTTATATTTGCGTCAGAAACTACTTATTTTTGTATGCTGTTATTTCTGTAAGCTGAGGGCAAACGTCAGAGTATTAAGAATCTTATCTAAAATTGAACAAACGGCTTTGGTTCATGAAGTAAAGCAGGTCATAGATTTTGTAAAAAGGTTGGTGTTTGATCTTCCTTGGCCAAGATACTAAACCCCAAATTGCTCCTGATGGTTGCATCATCATTTTGTGAGTGTGTGTCTTTGTGTTCCTGATGAAAGGTTGGCACTTTGTATAGATGCGCCTCTGCCATAACAGTATAAATGGTTGAATGCTGGCTTGTAATGTAAAGCGCTTTGAGTCGTCATAAGACTAGAAAAGCACTATAAAAATGCAGTCATTCCTTTTTTTTACTATGCTTGTAATTTTATGACACACACAAACACACACGCACAGAAACCTACACACATGGAACTGATGTGATGGGTCAAAGCGATGGGTCTGCCACAGTTCATGGTCTATTTCTTGATGCCCCCGAGGTAAATCAACACCACTCAAGCTACTAGCACCGACTCCACCAACCCTGTAGTCCTACAGTCAAGTCCCTATGAACTCAGCCAGAGCAGGCCCAATAAGAAGTTAATCCAAGTCACACACATTTTACAACAATCTCATTCAAGCTGCTGTTTATTCTTGGCTATTAAGGGCACTGAGCTGCTTTATTAGGCTGTAACTCAAAGAAAAATCCAGACATGGATAATCAGATCACATTCTTTAATTGTTTCTGCCATGCAGATATGAGGTGCTCTACCAGCCGTAACAGTCAGACAGATGGTCAGAAATGGGTTTAAATGTCAAACACTGGATGTAAAATGTTTTTGGGTAAACATGCAGATGTTTTATTTTTTTGAGGCTGGAGTTTGGAGGCTTGGTGGAGCTCTGCTGCTGAGGCGTTGGTCCTGCTGATGTGTTGAGGACTGTATGTCCTTTTGGCTTACAGAGCACATTCATTCCGCAGCTGGACTCTGCATGACAGCACAGACACACAACAACACACACTTACACACCCATACACATGCATGTGTGTATACACAAACAGGGGGACACACACTGCAGAGAGAAAACAGTGGGAGTGACAGAAAGAGGCAGACAGAGATGAGGGGAAGAGATGACTCAGTATTCTGTCTGCATGCTTTATATTTAACAGCCAAATAAAACACACACACTCATAATGTCCTTTTATTGTAATTGTTTTATTGTAAACACACCTTGAGGTGATTAAAAATGAAAACATACAAATGAGAGAAAAACTGTTTTTATAGTTAGTCAGACCACGTTGAGAGTAAGCAGGAGTTTCCACTGTCCACCACTAGGCGGAGATATAATGGTTTCCCACATTGACATGTTGTGTTTCAAGAAGGGAAACTTGTGCTTTGCTTTACTTTACCATGATAACTTGTAAAAGATGTTAAAAAAAACACCTGCTTTGACTGTGATCTTAAGATAAATGTTTATATAAAGTAAAAGATTTGTGTCTCTAACTGTTTTATGCTTTGCAGTAAACTGGAAATTAAATGTTAGTGGGACCTTGAGACCAGGGACACAACAGCCTTCCTTTTGTTTATATTGCTCTGTTTGTGTGTGTGTGTGTGTGTGTGTGTGTCCAGTGGTTGACCTCATTTACTTTTATCATGAAAAATTTGGATCCTTTTTCTCCTGTGAAAGAAGGAAGAAAAAAGAAGACTTGCACTAAGTGTTTTTTGATAATTTGACCTTGATAATAATTACTGTAAACACATGACGCCACTTGCTAAATGAGTTGAACAATCTAAGAACCAATTTTCCCAAAATCTTATTACTTCTTGTTGCAGCAAACATGCTCTGATTCTCTAGTTAAAGGTTATCTGGTTTTTGCAGAAGAAAAATAAACATTGGACATTTTTGCTTCCCCTTAACATGAGGCCTGTTCCTCTATTTGTTACCCTGTAAACTCTCTGTTTTGTGCTGTAAATGACACTCTCATATCTCTGCAGTGTGGAGGATGGTAGAGGCCTCTAACTTCTTGCTAATGTGTTGAGGTTATGAGTCAAGGAAGTGGAAAAGGATATGTTTAAATGTTTGTGAATGTGACTGAATAGATGGAATGATAGATATGGTTGGTGCTGTTCATACTGGTTTAATGTTGACGCTTTCTTATATTTCTTTATCTCCACCGTTTGCTCCCATCTTCTATTTATCCTTTAGAAATGGAAACCTCTGTGTGTGTGCATGGTTGCTGGAAATGATTATATATACCTAATGCCAGATCAGTTACAGTAGCCATGACCCATACACTTAAGCATTATATATGCATGTACGCACACATTAAAACACACACAGGCTGCTTTTCCATGGAAAAGGTGGATGGTGAAACTCAAAACATACAAACATTTTGTCCTGTAGGGAAACACTAAGGTTACAACTCCACCTTTATGATCTCCTCCACGCAGGAGGTGCTGGAAGCAGGAGTTGAACCCTGCCCACAGCCATTCATGTGTGTTTTTGCTTGTGTTTTAATCCAGTATTGAGTTCATCCTGTATTTTTCAGCATCAGAAATACATTGTGTTTTTGCTCGAAGCTGCACTGGCACTGACATTGTGCTTCTCTCATCTTTATGTGTCTATGTGCGATTAAATGACATAATCTCTTGGCCATTTCAATGAGGCTGCTTTACGAGCTTCAACCTCAGGATGATCGCATGCTGAGATTATCCACTGAAGGCTGTGTTTTAACTCAGTAGGACAGGACAGGACAGACTCAAAGGCAGATTCACCTCACAGTAAACAGATCAGTGTCAAAAAAGAGGGATCATTTGACTTGTGACAAGATTTATTCTTCTAGCACTGTTTAAATCAAAGGTGCATATATATTTTTAAAGAATTTGACACGTAGCCTCCTTTTTTTTGCCTATTCCCTTTCTTCTTATTTGACTGATTTTGGATCAAGTTATAGGGTTTTAGAGGCCCGTAAGCAAGGCTTTTACTTGAATTTGCATCATTTTGACAGTTCTCTGCAAAATAAATTCAGTTAGCCTTTAGATGGCAGTGTGCTCCATTAATTCAGCTCACCCGCAGCCAAAACTGCCTTGAATACATACACAGACACAGTGCTGACCAAGTTGCAGACTCAACACCTCCATTTATATATTTACTGTAACCACAGCCTATAAGTCTGTTGATGTATAAGCATTTTGCATAAGAGTGTAACGTCTCTGAACAGATAATTAATATGCTTAAACAACATAAAGTTGTTGCCATACTCTTTAAGTGATTCTTCCTTCTTTTCCACAATTTTAGCAGGCAAAGTTAATTCAAAAACTGTACATATGTAAATAATCACTTGAAGGGACAACTGGACTAAACCATAAGGTGGAGTAGTGATGGAGGGTTATACATTTGTCATGTTTCTCCTCCCATGAATTTAAATGTTTATAAGTCTATATTTATCACCTTTATGTAGTAACAAAGTATTACATAATTAAGCAATAAAGTCACACCAAACAGTTATTGTTTTATTTTGTTTTATTTTATTTAATATATCTTTGTTGTCACCTCTACTTTGAAACAACCCAAAGGTGGCCGTTAACAAATATCCGCCATTAAAAAAAAAATCCCCATCGGTCATCCTCGAGCTCTAACGGTCCTTTTCACAAAAGGCTGTAACCTAACGTATGGTAGACTGAATTATAGATTTTTAAAATATATTTATTAAAAAACCAAAGAGAAATAAGACAATATTACTAACAGACTTATTTTCCTCACCAATTAACCACAGAAATAATGAATTTTCTACTTTGAAGACGAACGCTGGGTGCCAACCGTCGATTTCGGTAATGTAGCAATAAGCTAACGGAAAAAAAACGTTAATTAAAAGGTCTGAGGTTGGTAACAACTTAGAAGTGGATTTAACATTATAAAATTACCGCTAATGGCCTGTTTTGAGGCCTGTGGGCCCATGGTTTCTTGTCACCGAGCCGTGTTCAACGTCTGGGGGCGCTCCAGCTCCATTTTCCACCGGCAGCCATGTAAGCTAGCTAGCGTAGCTCCTTCCCACCGGCTCTTGAAATTCCTGTGGCAGAGGTTCCTGGCGTGGCCGGTAGAGAGGGATGAAAGACAGCCACTGCAGAAAGAGTCGAGAAACCCGAGCAGGAGAGAGGGAGAAATATAGACACACACATTTACACAGTGGAAGAGGTAGCAAAGCCTCAGACAGAAGCGGCCATTACGGCTGGGAATCCTGTTTGGAGCTCGGGCGGCTCGTCTAAGATCCACAGGACGCCGACACAGCCTGGGATAGGAAACCCGAGTCCGGATACGGTTTCGCCTGGAGCTCCGCAGATTTGGGGACGGAAACAGACACAGTGCCCCCGTCCACGGACACTCCTCCGGAGTACGAAGGATATACTCCCTCCCTCTCTCACACACTGGAGACACTATAAGCACCAGCAGCCGGGTGGAAGCCGATATTCAAGGAGGGACTGGACTGAGACAGCTCACGGAGCGATGCCACTGTGTGTTCCCGCACACACGCATACACAGACGACGATAATGGATAGATAACGTTTATGTAACCCCCAATCAAGTAGATAATCGCGTTTTTAATGCTTTATATTTTCATAAATACGCGTTCATTTAGCCCTTTGTTGTCCTTTTTTATTCCCTAAGTATCTCTAAGGATTATCCAGCACTGCTTGGAAGTGAGCTACTGGGCTTTTAGTGTGCGCCAATGCATCACTAGTTTCAGACAAGGAGGTGTTGGATTGGACGCCGAAAAGAAGAGGGATCAAGAGCTGGAGGCTTGACGCGCAGCAGTAGACCGGGTCACTGCGGTAGTCTGCAGGCCGACCCCTCTCTGCTCACCAGCCGGCTTGCAGAGCCACCATGGCCGGGTTCATACCGGGTCTGCTGCCGACAAACCATTCACAGGAGAAGGAATTTGCCCAGGCGTACGAGGATGTGTTGGAGAGATATAAAGGTAATGGGAAAAGGGGGTAAAATACTGTATTGTGTATAAAATCTTGGCAGCATCCAGGAGAATGCATACAACGGGCTCGGTGAAGTTTGACATATCATTGCCAAGCCTAAAATAAACAGATCATTTTACTAAAGTGACTAGATAAAGTGACAACTTTTGGTTTCCTATTCGAAACCATCAGATGTCTTTCTTGGAGTGTTGTAGGAATGTCATCGTTTTTGGCTGGGGATAATAAGACCTCAAACATGACCCTCAGAGTGAGTGAGAGTGTAAGTTGATTTTTGGGCAGACAGCCAGCCCAATCTGCAGTTTCGTAATCTGGATTGTTTCATAGTTGATATTTTGGATAAACACAGCAGGGCTTCTAGATTTGCCACATTATTGCACTGGGTAGGGACACATCGACTTCCTTGTAATCACTTGTGTTCTTTTAAGACACTAGAGGAAGCAGTTTTATGAAGTCTCCTACCCACCAGTATCAGGGAATTTTCCCCCTGGCTTCTTGTTTTGCCTTGTGTTTGCTGTTTATCCTGTAAATATCTCAGCTGCTGCTTTGTAAGTCACTGGAAAGGTTGAGTGTGTCTCAGATGTGGTTTTAAAACACGTTAGGATGAAGAAACAAACCTTCTAGTGGAGCTTGTTGGGCTACTGCAGATCTCTTTCTGCGTCTCTTTCTCATATTGTTACCCCCCCTGCAGCAGTGGCTCTCCCACCAGCATTGAGACTTGCTATTTTATAATCCCAGTGACAGGGGTGCTTTAAAAATGAATGCCTCTACTGAAATTGACTGTGGTAGGGAGGGGGTGGAGAATTTGTGTGTGTTTTGTGTGGGGAAGAGGATGGGGTTGCTGACAGCGAATGGACTCGGGTCACATCTGTGATGCTGGCGCTGATGAAAAGGAGGTGGTTTTTAATTATTGATTACTATAATGAAACTAAACTCCTTGTTGTTTGGAACTTAGCTTTTGTGTGTTGCTTGCAAATGTATGCATTTGTGTGTGTAGGATACAGGTGGAGAAAGACGTCATGGGATATGAGGAGGTTCACATTATCAGCAATTCTTCAATCCCCCAATATCCATATCCACACAACAGATTTGTTGAACCACAGAGGAAGAAGCTCATTAGGGGAATGGTTTCAGTGACAGTTTGTAGCATCTTTGCTGTGGCAACACACAGCCAAGCTCTTATAATATGCAGTTCCAGGAATAAGTTTTCTATTGAAGGAAAGTGAAAACATGTGGCTATGAACAGTATCAGCCATATCTGGAATATATCTGGGCCAAAATATGCAGACGGAGTCTTTTGTGTATCTCCAGTACAGCACATGATTTATTCCGCAGCTGGCAAATTGCTTGTGGCATAGCAAGGTAATAATAACATGAAAGCATGATAAATTAAGTTTGAAATAATTTCCTTTGATTTAAAAGACTTTATTATTCCATGATAAAAATCCTACTTTTAACTAAAATTGGTTAAAAAAGATGCTGTTAGGTCCAGGTCTAAACTGTATTAACACACCTAGACTTTTATTTATGTGTGTGGTACTTGTGTGTTGTCAAAGTAAAATAAAATGTTAAAATATCTTTCAGTTAAGGTGTTAAAGCTCCTTAGGAGTTATTTTATTAAATCTCTCCTGCTCTCTTTCTCTCACACACTCTCTAGAACACTGTGAAGCCAGAATGGGACTCCTTGAGATTGCAGGCAGAACTGCAGGCAGAAATGCAGTCCATTTCTCAGCCTGTGGGCCAATGATTGCTTTCCATTAAAGAGCCATTTGTTGATTGCAGTCACTCTTTAGTTTGATCTGCAAGCCCAATTGTTTTACCTTGATAAATAAATGTAAGGCATTAGAGGTGGTGTTTCCCATGAGAGAAGCGATCAAAGGAAGGGAACGTAAGCATTGCGGTATAAGTAGAGCTAGACATGTGCCTCTGGAGCCTTTTGATCTCTTAGGAAGCTCAACAAGTGCTTGGCAGTCCCAAACTGATCATAGGTCTGTACCCCAACTCTAGCAGTGTTGATATCTACCCACTTTTGTTCCCTATTATTTTGGTGCAGGTGCAATCAGTGTGTAAGAAGATACAGGAAAAATCTACATCTTGTTTATCTGTTTGCAAAAACTGAAGCTTGATAGATGATTGTCAAAATTGGTCATCTTATTGATACATTATCTGTCAGTTTACTGATAGTTGCTACTCATGTTATCACAGAGATAATGGGATAAATAGTTTTGTACAGTAATTAATAAGTGAATACTTATGTTTTTGTTGCTTTATTTATTTTTTATTGTTGTGGTTTTCATTCACTGTGGATCTTTTACGGTGGTTTCACAGATACAGTAGGGAGATGTGCTAGTATTGACCTACTTACTTTCTATTACAGTAGGATACTGTTGGACTGCTGTGTATTTTCTGATTCTGTAGGGATGCAGGTTTTTGGACTTGTTCCTTTGTGTTCTGTTAACATCTCACTCACAGCTCATCTCTGTCGTCTGTGCTATAATGAGGCTGTAATCCTATAGGGCCTGTCCTCTGTTCTCTGGAGTCACTCCATGACAATAGGACTTGTGCTGCAGTATGTCACTGTCCAATCATGTTTTGCTGTTTGAAGACTCATTAGGCCAATAGCACACTAACTCTCTTGAATGCCCTTTCATTTCTTCATATTGCCACACATTGTTGTTCCCCTATCCTTTCCTTCCTCGATAGCGTGGAGCAGCAATTTTCAAATGTTGCAGTGAACAGGACCCCAAAAAACCACTAGTTTGTATGAGTGTATTTCACTCTGTTAGCTGTGTGAGTCACTTGTAGCAGTTGTCAGAAAGAATAGACATAGAAATGTGAACTTGGCATTCTGCTTGTGGGATCACTTGACTGAAACTAAAGTAGGGGACATTTGATCCTGACTAAATCATTCACGAGGGTGGTGGGATGTATGTGTGTGTTTGTGCTTGTGTGGATTTGAGCTTGTGTGTAACTGCTGTGTAACAATGACAGGATATCTAAAGCAATAACTACAGCGTCTTATATGGAAAAACACTGGGACCTCACTGAGAAAACACATGCACGCACTCTGAGTCAGTGGAAAACTAGATGGTTTAGGGCAGATTGACAGCAGCATTTAAATGAACATTATATGTACTCAACTAGCTCCATAATTACAGTAGCAAGTTGTGCAGTATGGACACTCCTCTGTTGTTGTTGTTGTTTTTTTGGTAATCCTAATTTTGTGGGTATGATAGATATTATATTGGCCTAAAAGTGTGGCATGTTCTTTAAAACATGACTGATACACAAGAGGACAGTCCTTTAGGAGCCAAATATAATTCAGGAAACCTGGACGGAAACAAAACAATTGAAACATTTAGAAGAACAAGATGGTCAGGAAACAAACAGCTATAACTTTGCCCTTTACAAACATGGACTCTAGGAAACGTGTATATCGGTGCTGTCTGGATGTGTGTTGAAAGACATACTTTGATTTTGTCCTGTTTATCTAAAATCTGTTATATTTATCTGTTATATATCGTGTCTTAGCCAAATTTAGCTGTCTGTATCCTGTGTCAGATGTGTGTGGTCTTGGCAGTGTGTATATGTATGTGTATGAGCTGGTTTAACATTGTTGTAGATCTCTGGCCGAAAACCTTCCCTCATTCCCTGTGTATACTCAACACCTCTATGTCATCAGTCTGGCTTACAGACTGACTTCTGTGCCAATGCCTGGCAGCTTAGTCCTCCTGCTTTCCTCTGAATGTGAGACTGTGATGACCCCTTTAAGCTGTAACGTAGCAGTAAAAGAAATGATACATTTACTGCAGCTTTTCCTGCCCATTTGGATCAATGTTTTACTGCATGGTTTGTAAATCGTACATTCACATATATTTTACTTCTACTCTTGTAACTATTAACTGTTTTGTAGTAAAAACTGAAGATTAAATCAACAGATTTTAACAACTAATTCTAGTCAAATTCTTGTGAAAAGTGCCCTTTTAAATATTTCAGATTCAGATATATTGTAATATGCTAATTTTAACTGAACAACAGTCCAAAACCCAGTTATATTCAATGTACAATAAATAAAATGGATAAAAGCACAAAATGGGCTTATCATCAAGACTGGTGGCCCTTACAGAGGTTTCACAGAGGTCACCAAGACAGATGGGAAGTGGACAAAGCATCAGGAAGGGTTTGGAATTGACTGTTTGCTGATGACCTGCATTTTTATGGGATACAGGAAGTGTCAGGCAGCACTGGCTGACTCTTCCTGTCTCTTTGAATCTGGGTCTGTGCGTTCCTACCTGCCTGTCTGATTCTCCACACAATGTGGACAAACAAAGGACGCTTGTGCTTCTTAAACTGCCTCGTGAATCTAATTAAAGTCTATCTGTTACTGCTTGAAATATGCCATCTTTAACTCAGCCTCTCTGTCACAAATCTTGTCTCTTTTTCTCTGCCTGAGAAATGTCACGCTGAACTAATGTGACCCCATTAGAAGTTATATTAGACCTTGAAACGTTAAGATACAAACGTTGAGATAAGATGATGTGTGGAACTTTGCTCTGTTCACTTCTGCAGCTGGTCATTAGACAAATAAGCTCTCATTCTGGATGAAATAATAGGAAGATGATGAAGAAATGGAAAAGGAGATAAAAAGATGAGATGAAGAGATGTAGTCTCAGCAGAAGAAGGGACTGGATGTAGAGAGATGAGATGTAGAATAGGAAACAAAACAAATAAACTTAATACCAGAGAGAAGAGTAAGATATGACTGTAAGGTGAGCTAGATGAAGATGGACATTAAGAGAAAAGAGAGGCAGACATGCAAGCTATCGGTCGGCCGGTCTCTGATTTGGATCATTACAGCTGGATTTTTCCACGTGGCCTAGTTTTTCCCCTCCAAGTCTCTCGTTCCTGCTCTCCTCTCATGGTAGATCTCTGCCCGCAAGAACACCACCTCCTCCTCCCCTTCCTCCTCTTCCTTTTTATCCAATACAATCTCTCTGTTGCTTTCAGATCACGTCCAGGTCATTCTATGTCTGTATTTTTAATTTTTAGTTGTGTTTACATCAGGACCTGCAAACCATATAATAATTGCTATTATTTTTTTTTAACACTTTTGTGTTACAGCTTATTCAGGGGTGTATCATATCAGCAATCTCTTTCTTGCTTCTGTCTGCTACGAGATAGATAAAGATATCTTTTAATAGTCATTTTAATGCATTGCCGTTCAGTAAAATGAAATTGTGTTTCATTAAACGTCAGACATAAACAAAAAAAAAGGCAGTGCAAAGTTGAAACAATTAATAAATATGATTGAAAAAGGCGATAAAACTTTAAAATGTTGAAGTCCACAGTTTACATGTTGAGGTTTAAGAGTCTTACAGCCATTTGGGAAAAAGCTGTGTACCTTCTCCCTGTCCGCGGGAGACAAAACTAATAGCTGTTTCATTTGCCCTTCACTGTCTTCCTTCTTTGTCACGGCCCACTTTCCCTTCTCAGTAATTGAATCTTCCTCTATTGCCTTCTCCCTCCCTCTCTGCATTTTCCTCACATTCTCTATTGCTTCTTTCATTATCTCCTAATTCTCTCCTCCTCTATCTTTTGCTCTTTCTTTCTTTCCCTTCCCACTCCCTCCTTCCCTCTTTGATTTCCCATCTTTCCCTAGTTGCTATCGGTTTGCTCACACTCTCCAGCAGCACCTGACTGTATCGGCAGGAAAACCAAGCGTTGTCAGAGCTGCTGCAGGGAGGCCGAATGCTGACTGAGCTTGAAAGCTTGCACTGCTGGTGGTAGTAGGAGAGTGAAAGATAGGGGAAGCCTTCAGGGAAATCAAATGCTCCCAGAGCTCAGGGCTCTGCTGGGAGGCATCTCTTCCATGCTGAGACAAATTGCTTGTTATTAATGCATCAAAACATGGGAAAAATTAACATACATATAAAATAGTTTAAATGATTTAGAATACTTTCACTTGCATTAGAGCACCTACACTAAATGGAGAATGTAATAGGGAAAAAAATTAATAGCAATTGGAAAATTATCCAGACCATCATTTTAGAGTTTTATGTGATTTACAGTGAGAGTATTTGATTAAGGCATTGACATTTTATGTTAGTTTTTAAAAGTGTCTCCTGTTACGACAACACACAAACAGAGATGACGATTGCTTAATGCTCGTTTTGACAGTATAAGACATACTTAAATTAAATGTGTTTGAATTACTCAATGAATACAACAATATAACTCAATTACAAATGATGTTGGTTTATTAGCTAAAGAAAAATACTACAGTGTCCAAAAAAACCCTCTTGGCACTCTGTTGCATTCTCCACATTTTACCTTCATAGTATGCAGTAATTCTGTCTCCCCTTTCCTCCTTTTTTCCCTGTCACCCCCCTCTTTTCCCCTACTCACCCCCCTCTTACTGTTCGCAGCAGTTCTCCCCTCTTTAGCCCTCAGGGTTCTTACATAACTAGCACCCAGCTGATTTTTAGTAAAATAATCAATGAGCTTCATTGTGTGTATGCGTGTGTGTGTCAGAGAAGAAAATTGAGTTGAATGGTCGTGCAGGCTGCAGCCAGCAAGTGTGAAATATTTGCTTCAACATATAAATGCGTGTGTGTGTGTGTGTGTTTGCTAACAGTGGCCCTCTCTTCTGTCAGCAGCACACAGGGGCTGTATTCATGACAGACTGTTACAGTGAAGGCTGTGTGGTCGACCCACATCTTTTAAAACATTTCTCCAGTGTTGCGTGGTGGTTGTCAGAGCTCCTGGAGTTTGTACTGATACTGCAGAGGGATGTTTGTCCCATCTCTGTTGGTGCATCCTGGATATTTCATGTAATCACTGGCAAATGGGGGAGGAAACTCTTGTTTGTGTGTCAGTGACTGCATTCATCTAAAGGAAAAAAAATAGGTCAAGAACATCATCAAATATCAATGCTTGATATATGTGTGTATGTGTGTGCATGTGTGTGCGTGTGTGAGTGCGCACGCGTATGCCCTGCATGATCTTTAGAGCTGCACCATGACTTGAATTGATAACAAGGTTCCACAAGGAAACAGACGTAGGGACAAACTGCTGTTGGTTTGACCTCTGTGACACACAAACACACACGGTCATGTCCAATCTCAGAGTGTGTCCACATTAAACTGTGCCCCACTCTTCTAAGTAGTTTTGTTAATAGACCACTGAAAGCTCCTGAAAAAGAGAAGAATTTAACTGTATTTGCAGTGGTTTTTCTCAATGTGTATGGAGATATATAATGCACATTATTATCACCCATCACCAAATTTTTTCAAATGTAGCCACCTTGTATGAACAAAGTCTTGCTGGGGAATGTGCCATCTCCTCGCATCTTCTGTCGCTGCTTTGTATGTGTTTGTGGGTGTTTGCATGGATGTTAGGGGTGTAAAATGCAGTAGAGCTGTCAAGATAAAGTATGATAGGGGAGAGAGACAGTTAATAAATTAATCATGGATGCTGCTCTAAAAGCAATATAGGGGACAGTGGTTAGTCTGCAGAGAGCATCGATTGCACACTGCTAGAATGGGGCGAACACGCACACGCACTCACACACACATAAACCTGGTTGGTCCTGCAGCTCTGTCTCCAACAGGATATCGTCTGTCTTCAGGGTGTGCTGCATTCTCTCTCACTCTCTTATTTTCTTCTGTAATTCTTTACTTGCTTCCCCATTTTCATTTCTCCAACTCCACAATGACAAGTAGTTATTGGCTGATTGACGAATTCTCAAATATTCTTTTGGTTCCAATTCACAGATTAGCCCATGTTCTTTTCTGTTTAATTGGTCTTCACTGTGAGGCGAGGGTAAGCCACTGATGCCTCCTGTTCTTTTGGTTTGAGCTTCCTTTTCTCTCTAGATTTATTGTCATTATACTCTTTTTCCTCTCTCCCTGTCGCTGCTTATTATCCTGGATAGATGAGCTTGATTCCATTTAATCTTCAACTCTCTTGCCTCTTCACTTCCTCTCCTTTGTGCTCTTCTTGTTCATTTTCTTATTAAGGCAGAGAGCTGCTGGTGAAGACTGAAAATCTTTACCTCCCATGTCTATCAATCATTCTGTCATTCATATGGATGTTTTCAAATCCAACTCTATCCCAGTAAGGCCCAGGGTTAGGCTACTGTAGGAGAGGGAGAGTACGTTGCTGAAACAACAGCTTAAATTAACAGCTTTAAACACAATGTTTTAGATCTTTTAAGTTACTGATGGGTTCTCTATTTTTGGTTATTTGTGTCACTGTGGCTGGCTAATGGCAAGGTTGTGATGAAATAATAAATGAGCTGCACGAGGTAGTTCACATACATATTTTTCATTTCTTCTTAGTTCTTTTTTAAAAGTGTTTTGGTTCACATATCTTTCACAAGAGTCAGGAGAAAAGCTTGAGCTGTGCTTATTGATGCCTAGGGCAGCTAATGTTGGAGTTCTGAGTGTTTTTGAGTAATGCTGAGATGAGTTGAAACATGCAAAAATTAAGAGGAATAAATGTTACTTTTGCAAAAAAAAAAAACACAGTAAGGGAGAAAATAAGTTGAAAGAAAGAATTTACTCATACTATTCTTATGGCTGTTTTAAAATTGTACAGACCCATGACACCATGAAATGTCTCGAAATTATACACTTACTTAATGTAGCAAGTGCTTAGAGTTCAATCTCTTTACTCATGTATAGTATCTTATCTGATATTAATATCTTGTTTCAGAGAAGAGTGAATTGTTTGTTCATTAAGTTATTTTAATATCCTGACAGAAAACGGAGAGGTAAATAGATTATATACAAACACCCTTTCTTCTTCAGGCCCCCTAATAACTGTGTGAACTGTCAGTCCTAGCCAATTGGACGTGTGTTGTACTCTTAAATCCCGCCAGATGAAAGGATGTGCTGAGTGGCTGTGAGTGCCGACCCCGGCTTGTGACTGTAAGAGAGGCAGGGTGACTTTTAATCTGCTCCAATTCTTTCAGCCTGTGACTCTCAGCTGACTGCACACTCACTGTGGGACACTGGCGCTGAGCAGTAAGGAAGGTGTGTGTGTGTGCTCAAAGATAATACATGTATATAAATGTCGCACATGGCTTGACAACAAGTTTCTCCTCCAATAATAAAAGTTAGTATGGAATGGGTTGGTACCCCTCAAGGGTCACAAGGTAAATACAGGGGTTATAAAACAGAAAACAAATTGAATCCATAAAATTAGATTTTTTTTCAGTTCATCCTCTAACATTACTGGTTTTTTTTTTGTGAAGTACTGGACAATATTCACTTTTTGGAGCCAAGGTCATAAAGCTCGCTCTGCTTTATTTTTAGGTAACACCTATGTATCAAAATGCTATGTATCAAAAATACCAAACATTCACTAATTCACAATTTCATTTTATTCACTAATAACTAGATTGAACAATTACTAAAAAAAAGGTTTAGTCAAATTGTCATAAAAACAATCATTAGTTGTGTCTGATGCAGCCTTAGAATCTGTCCAAACTGTGTGTCTCTGTCCACGCCACACTGATGCTTTTCCCTGTGTATTTCTTCAATTCCACACTTCATAAACCAAGCCTAAGTGTGTGTGTTTGCGTGTGTGCCCGTCTGCTCGTGCGTGTGATGGTGTGAGGATTTGCCATTCAAATCAGGCTGTGAGGGTAATCTGGTCCATCCTGGACCGGGACGTCACACAGACAGCCCCCCAGCAGGGGCCAAGCCCTAATCCCATTCATCCACTTTACTACACCAATGCAATGAACCAATAGCAATGAACCAGTACACCCCCATCACAATGGACTGGTCCATCCTCTCACATCTCTGTGGCGTCAGGCCTGTACCACTGAGGCTGCTGCTGCTGGGGGTTTATTGTGTTTCTTATGTAATTCAGCATGGCACTGGCATCATGAACTAGTAGGAAGCGTGACCTTTGATTGGATTTCTGGATGAATATAAAGCTGATTGTCTTTTATAGAGATCAAATGTGGCTATTTACAGTTGCTGTTAGATAAAAAGGAGAGCACTGAGGTTAAACCTCTCTTCTCACGCTTACTATTATGTTCCTGACTTCACAGTTCAGATTCATTTTGCACCTGCCATTCACATAAAACACTGCACTGCTGTGCTGCACTCCCTTACAATTGCTGCAGTTAAGTTGCAGTATTTTAAATGCCTTTCTTTTTAGTGCAGAGCCTTTTAAAATCCAACAATCCCCCTGTAAGCCTCTTGCCTTTTTTGTGTCAGCAGTAATGTCCTCCTGTTTTCCCTCCTCCCTCCTCCTCAGAGAACATCAGGGATTTTTTAAGAGGTTGATAACAACATGGTGACAGGAAGGCTTGACACGTTTATTAGTGTTTCCTATGAGGTCTCTCTGTAATCATGGTTTCCAAACAGAATACTAGCCTCTCTTAAAAGTTTTATAGTGCGTTCTCTACATCTTGTTAATTATTTTGGTGGTTGAACTGTCCTAATTATTATTATTTTTCAGTCAAAAGAGAGAGTATTTAGATTTGCTTTTTATTAACTGTTAAGACCCCTCTAACTTTCATTGTATACCAGCAAAAACAATAAAAATAGCTGAAAAAATAACTTCTTTGCCTTACTGATTTTCTAATAAAAGTATGAAAAAATAATCTTCAAAAGAACAGCTCAACATTTTATTAAGACCTGCCTTAAATAGTTCAACTCATAATCAAATTGGGCAGTGTTGCTTAAATAGCCAAATTGTTACTGCAGTAATACAGTGTTTTCACACACTGTATTCAGGGTTGACTGTGTCCTTGCTGACCCTGCGCAGCGCTGTCTGCATGGTCTTATGAGTGTAAGGACTTTAGATTAATCAACTTATTTTTATGTGTCCTTGATAAAATGCCTCATATCAGTCTCCTGACACTCCCCTTCTCTCTTTCACTCCCTCCCATTTAGGGACCAGACAATTCGGAGTTCTATTATTATTACTATAATTACCTGGAAATTTTAGGTGTTCTGAAGCAGGCGTACGTTTTAAAAATGCAGGGCAGAAAACAATGGATTAGAGACACATGGTTTCACAGATATGTTAATAATAATTTTGGTCTAGACAGTTCTGCTACCCCTCCTGTATTTTTCTCACCTGTCTTCCTCCTCTTCCTTTTCGGACTCCTCTTCTCTTTCTTCTTCCTTTCCCTGGAAATGCCTGGCCTAGACTCAATATCTGCACAGCAGCCATATTTTCCTTTATAGTTCCTTCTGTCCATATATGCACTGCTATTTTCAGACCAAAAGATGCTGAAGGAATGCAGGCTTTTGTTTTTCATATTTGTCATATCTGGTAAATTTTTTAGCCATTTTTTCAACCCCTCCTTGGTTTTCTTCATCTCAACTTTTTTTATTAGCTTGTAAATTCTTTGTTGCAGTCTCTGTGCCATTTTTTAAACTCTTGCTCTTCTTTTTATTTTCATCATCCCTCTCTCTTGTCTTCCTCCTCTCCATCTTTACTAGGTCAGTAGTCAGAGCTACTGTTAATCTCCTTTGGCTACTTCTCTTAACAAGCTTTGCTCCTAATTGTGAAATTCTAAAATTACCGTCTTGTGGGCAAGACAGTCTGTATGAGTATTAATATCACTAATTATGTGTAAATTTATGTATTGTGGTTGTGTGTATATATACATCTACCGGTCTAAATTCAGAATGAGGAAATCAGCTGCTATTTGATAATTTGTACATGTTGTGATATCAGATGATCAGCCCATTTTGCAAAACCATCGATTATTTAAGTCTTTTTTTTTAGCCCATATTACGAACATTCACAATATAGGTAGTTCAATAATTTCTTCCTTACCAGAACTTTTATTTGCTGTATTAGCGTCAATCCCAGTAACACTGTCACACACTGACCTAACCGACACAATCTCATATGCCACATATCCAGTCTGGAATCAGATCACACATGTATTGATATTGCTGAGTGTGTGTTTGCTTTGTGTTGCAGATTTTAGTTTGCACAATTTGTAGTCAGTGATCTGACTTGACTAGTTGACCTGTTTTTAATTTACTGGTTTTAGCTTTTTATTTAAATTACAAAACAGTAACTGTACTTTAAGAAATAATTTAACCAATTTATTTAGCTAATTATACTTGACACTATTCGTGTGTGTTTTAAGGGAAGGTTCTAATGCTCTGGGTGACGGATCAATCATGATTATTGACTTATACAGCAAGTAGCTACCTATGTGTTCCTGCATTTAATCAGTTACATTGCCCTTGCTTACTAAAAATCTTGCCCTTGGTTGTTTTTCATGCAGTTACATTCTCATATACATGTGCCTGTACAAGCCTGCATGCCTAAGTAGACAGATATACATTAAATCTGTGACTATATGAGCAAATACACATTTTATTTGTGCTGTTGTTTAGTATGCCAGTGTGTGTACAACCTGGTATACCCCACTCTC
>JAPZDV010000008.1:2530818-2543963 GCA_029814665.1 Acanthurus lineatus
CCCTTTCTTTCACTCTTTTCTCTCTCTTTTTCTCCTTCTTCCCTCCCTCTCTTGCTTTCTCCTCTCCTGTTCTTTCCTCTCAGAACTCAGCCCCCTGGTGGAGGCCAGGAAACTCTTTCTTATTCTGCCTTTTGCTTTCCTGACTCTGCCGCTGAAGAAAACAGGAAATTCCCAAAAAATAAAATCTCTTTGTTTCTCTAATACGCCCATAACTTCCAACCTAATCTACTAGTATTGAGCAGTTGAATGTTATTTAAAAGTTCTATGTCAGGGGGTAAACTAAAGCTGATGCAAGTGTTGACTCTTAGGCTAATAACAGGCAGAAACCAAGTCTTTGCATATGTTGATATAAATTAAAATATAATAAAACCACAAACATACCTGTAATTATTATTTTTTTTGGCTAATTGTTCTGAAGCAGCCCAATTAAACAGATCCTCCTCCTGTATTATTTATTCTCTTCTGGAACAGAGGCTGAAAGTGAGAGATGGTATGATCGAAACCTCTTTCCAAATGTTACATAAATAAGGAGTCTTTAGTAAGCTAGTGAATTCATTGCTGTTTTGCTCACAACTATGGACGTTGTGGTCAACCACTAAATTCTTACTAAGTGGGAAAACTTGTAGTTCCACTTCAACTGTTTGAATGAGTCTTGGCATCAAGAGTTTGCTCAAAGTAAGAACAGGTTCATTAGTATTACATAATGCACACTGCAGTGTCTGAAGCTGGGAAAAGAACATTCCTTCACATCGGCCCAGGACGTGCCAAAGGTCCGCAAATACTGCTGAATAAATGTCCTTGTTGCAAGGTTCTCTACCACAATCTGTGCAAAAAGGATAATTTCCCTAAATTACTGAAATGCTATATGTAAAAAAAAAAAAAAAAACTCTCCAGATTTGCAGAAATTATTCCTCCTGGCAGATGAAATTACAATCACTAGTTTCACAGGCACTGATGTCTTGAGCAAATTGGACACCATCAAATCATGTGGCATTCTGCACCCTTCTTCAGTAAAGAGCTGTCACCTTTTGTGCTGATAGAAAATATTTTTTTCCCTTGGCCATTCAGTAATAATCTGTACTGTACATGCTGTCACTATGTCAATGAAACTAAGTTTAGTCTTCAGCACCTGTCAGTGAAAACAGTTTGGTAAAGCACATCCCTGAATTTTACAGTGGAAAACTACTGTCAGTAAATGTACAGTTTAAGAGTGTATGATCAAACAGAAGAAAGGATTCTGCATGAGAGTTAATACAGGAATGCAGGAAGCTGCTGTGAGGGTAAATGTTTGTGTAATGAGAGCTGCTGACAGAAGGAGAAAGTAGTGTAGAGGAATGCAGCCAGGCCAGAGATATTTTGTCTAATAGTCGTAACCTGTCATGTATAAAAAACTCTGTGGTACAGGGTAAGACGCCTTAAGAACTGGAATGGAGGCAAGAGTTGCAGAGGCAGCAAGACAGAGACCGGAAAGAGGGGAAAATGACAGATAGAAACACATTAAAATGATAAGGGAAAGGAGAGATCTACCAAGAGGGAGAGAGAGAAAATGGAGAGACTGGGAGGAGCAAATCTGAGAAAGGAGGTAAAGAGGCAGGAAAGGAACCGGGAGTGAGCGAGAAGTGTAACAAAAGCCTATTTTTGTTCATCCGTTTAGCCATCATACACAGCTTTCTTCTCTGGCAGTCTTATTTAGTATGTCGGAGAGTGAAAGCCATCCCTTACGACCTGCTTAAAAATTCAGCTGCCTTACAGCCACACTGACACAGTGGTAATATCCAGTGACTTTAACATGCTAGTTTTTTACAGTAGCATGGTGTTGCTACTGTGGTCGTACAGTAAGAGGCTGACTCACTGTTTGAGGTTGTCCTACATGGTGGAATGCAGTAGCGTGGCTCTAGAGGGGACTTTTCTCTCATTTTGCCTCTAGCAGACTCAAATTCCTTTGCACTCTCAACCAAAGCCGTCAAAAAGCTCCTGAGGTGCTCCATATATGAGCACAATTTCCTCTATGTACCATATAGTATATAAACAGTGGCTTCTGCTGAAAGTGCATATTGTTCAATTTTCTGTGCTGTGCAGAAAACACATTACATGTACAGCAGGATATTGCACAAAAACTTACGACTGTAATTGTTGTAATTGTGTAATTGAACAAGTGGATGAGGCTGCGATTCTATCTTAAAGCAGGAAAAGATTTAAAAGTTTCTGCAGCAATTAAGTCTTCTGTGTCCTGAGGTTTAGATACTGACAAGACATGGATTAATAAAAACCCTAGAAATGGTCAAGCAGTATCCTGCACCTCCTAAAATGCATAGTGTCTTCAATAAGCCTTCCCTGTCTGGCAAAGGGTTTTAATTGCATGCTAGTTATACTCCCATTATTTATTTTTGTTTTGGTTTATGATTTCCTTTTATAATGATATACATTAAAGAAAAAAATATAAAACCTAACCATTGTAGTGATAAAACACATAGGGGAAGGTAGAAGTTTAAGCTACATATCATGAAATATGTTCTTGCATAACCCCCCCTCCTTCTCAAAAAGTCATATTTTACTTTGAAATGATGTTGTGCTTGTTTTAACTGTGTCTATCATCAGTGGTCATTTGATTTAAAAATACATTGTTATATGTGATGTGATCATAATTACGCATGGTTTATAGTTATATGATGTGAGAATTAAAAGCTTCCTTGAGCCCAAATAAGTGATGACGACTTGTCCAGATAATTTCAAGATGGTGACAAGGAAGCTTAAGTGAGAGAGGTTTTAACAGGTGTATGGCGAGCCCAAATTCTTCCTCACGCCTGGATACAAGCCAGCAGAACAACTGACCAAAGCCCTACCCATCCTGAAAAAGTCCTCTAGAGGCACTGAGTGAAGGCTGACTGTGGAATACTTTATAGAGGGAGAAAGACATGATGATGGATGTCAAATGAATGATTGATGAAGAGGGTGTGAGGTGAATGTGATACATATGTCACATGTTTCCAGTTGTTGCAGTATCTTGTAGCCCACATGTCCCTCTTGGCACACCCAATTGGCAATATTCCTGCGAGGAGTTTCCCTGCCAGGTCTTTTTGCTTCCAAACATACATCTACTGCTTTACAACGCTCTTTCTCCTTTAACCTTAATTTGACCAAAATGAAGAATGACAACCTTTACTTCATACAGCTTATCAGTTCTATTTAGGAAATGGGCTTGCATTACAGAAGACTGTCCCACCTCCTTTAGTCAAGATGACTCACCCTTATTCCAGTTTGTGCAGCATGTCACTCATATCTCCAACCACAAGAAGTGATGAATCAGAACTGAAATTTAAAACTGTTTCCTGAGCAGCAGCAGCAGTTGTGTGTTGAACTTACATTAAGCTGTCCCCACCTGTGTAGCATTCTAAGTTTTCTGACAGTTGTCTGGTTGTTCAAGTCTGTCAAAATTCAATACTTAAATATACTCACACTGCCTGACCCCTTTAACTTACACAGTGCTGACACTTACCCACCCCCTGTATCCCCCAGCTGTTTGTGGTTACAGGGTGTGTCTGAGATCTGCTGGGTGCCGTCATATCGGTATTTGAATGTTTTGCGTTGTGACTGACTGTTGTCACATTACAGGGTGTGGTCACCTGCTACATTACTACATTTTAAGAGGTTCTCAAGAAGATAAAGACATTTAATAAATTACTCAATAACATGAAGGGATGGAAATTGAGTAGAAACCGAAGAGATACAGTAAAAAAAAAAAAGATAGCAGATTTTGAAATTAGTGTCCTACATGAGGAGGCATTGAATCAATGTCATCATCATGCCACCTCTGCTAATTTAGACTGAGTGAATGACACAGTTTCTTCTCGCTCACACTCTAGAAATAGCTGCCTCTTAAGGTGCCAATTCAGAGAGGGTTCACTTTTTAAGGGAGGGGACTTCTAAGCTCTTTTCTTACAGCTGGGAATGATGAGATGCCAGCACCATCCTGTAACTTCAGTGAACTTATACACTGCAGGGTGTGACCAGGGCGCAGGTTACCACCAACCGAATATGGACAGATATCTCTCAGTGGCTGACTGTTTACATAATCTTCTTGGCCAGCCACTATCATCCTTGGAGAATCCTGCACTCTAAAAAAGCCCTGCATTTGGCAGTGAAATAGTGAAAAGGGTTGAATGCTGGCCAGTGGAAGACAAATGTTAGCTCTCTTTCCTGGGTGTGACTGTTCCAGTTTTTTCACAAAAAAATAATGGAATGAGAGACCAATAGTATAATACAGTAGATGAGACAGATTGATTGCTGAAAGGAAGAGAAAGTAAGGCACAATGCCATGCGGTTGTTCTACAAAATCTTTTTTTTTTTTGTTCCTGTTTTTCCATTTGTCATGACTTTGAGTTTGCTGTAAATGTACTTTCTTACATCATCAAGCCGTCCTGCTCCGTCCCTGCTCCTTTCTCCTCCATCCAGCCTGTCCATCCTGTATTCTTTGTTTTCCCATCTCTAATCCTTGTGTCCTCTCTGCCACTACTCTTTTTTCTTCTTTCTCTCCAGCTGCTTAGTAAAGCCTTTAACTCAGTGCTTATTAATTACACTCTCTAATGAAATGAGGAGCTTTCAGCTGGCCACTAGCTGACAGGCTCTGTGTGTGTATTCATGTTGAAGAAATCCTCTTTAACCAGAGTTAATGGTTTCCTTGGGCATTCATTAAGCTTTTTTAAAAAAATATTTTACAGACAAAATAATTTCATCACATGCTGACTGTTTTATTTTGTCAGCTCTCTTTGAGTTCAATGATGTTAATTGAGCTTGTTATTTTCTTTGCAATTTGTCTGATTGTGTTGCTGGTCCTTTTCAGAAAGGTCCTCCCTGTAACTGTCAGAGTGTGTATATTCTTATGCTCCTTTCAATCATAACTGAAGAATAACTACATTAATGTCTGTACAAGTTCTTCCAAGGCATCCATTTACTTTTTAAGAATACTTTGGAGCTCCTAAGCAGTCCTATGGTGAAAAATGATGCTGTTTAATTCTAAATAAAAGGAACTAGATGAGGAGTCTCAGCCCCAAATCACTTTTTTGGCCCTAGCAAGAAAGTGCTTTTCTTCTGTCAGTCACTGGTTTTAACCATACAAATCCTAAAAATGCAGTGGAATCTGTTGTTGGATGTTTGGCAGAAGCAAGCAACAACCACAGAGGCTGACTGTGGTAGGCTGAGACACCTCTGCCTAGTTCCTTTAAAGCCTTGATATGCTCCCATTTAAGTATTTTTCAGAAATATAGAGTGTATCAAATAAATTCCTGATTCTTGCTCAGAAAATGTTTGGCTTTGTATTTTGAGTTGAAAGGGTATTTGGTATTTTCTTGGTCACTCTCATTGAGTGAGACAACTTGCGTTCTTGCTGTTTCTCCATTTTTTGTATCAAAACAGGAAAAGAAGCGTATTTGAACAACAGCAGTTGTCTTAAGAAGTTAAATCTTAATTTTTAACCTCTCAACAGTGATTCTTCTGTCTTGGACTTGTTGAGATAGCAACTGTTCCTTTTTTCTAATGGAGGACCTTACATAATGTAACATAAAAGAGCACATCTTGATTCTCCTTCATTGTTTTTTGCTGATTATGTTTCTTTAAAGATGGTCTCATGTCTCTTGAATATAATTATGAATATTTAATTTTACTCTGCCATCACAGTTTAGGAATTCCATGAGACTGTGTAGTCTACAGAGGCAGCATCACTTTAGCTAAGTCTTTCAGCTTATTGGACTTATGGACCCCATTAAAAGCACATCTATCTCTCTGGCTGTTGAGGCACCATGGACCCACTGCATTCTCACTGTTACTGTATCTTTGTATCAGACACATGATGTAAGCAGCAGAAGAATCTTCTCATATGGGTATGATACAGTGTAGATAAACTGACAACACATAATACAACTTTTATCAATACTTCAGTGTACAAAAACAACTTAAATCGATTAATTTTTCATACTTCAGGGTGAATGACACACTGGTCAGCATCTGAGTGTAAAATGTTCCAGCTGTAAGTTTATTTCTTACTGGGGGAAAGCAAATGTTACTGCAGCATCTGGATTAGTGAATACATTTAAGTGCAAATTGGTTCTGCGTTAGCCTGGGATAGCTAACCGTGTGCACCCGCTCTTAGCGTAATACTGAGTTGGACCTTGTTGAAATAGTCATCACAGTGCTGTGTAATTTTGATAGCGTGTCTCATATTAGCAACATGCCACTCTATTCAAAAGGAGAACCTGCAAAGTGGTAGCTGCAAAAGGTTGATGTAATGCTCATGGGTTCTATGACGCATGCAGGCCTGCTACTATCTCAAGATGTGACTAACTCTGTTAGCGTATACATGTGTGTGTGTGCGTGCGTGAAGGACAAGTTTGTCCTGTCTATAACCAAGAAACAACTGTGCCATTCAATATAAACTGGGGCGCTCAAACTATGTACATCAGACAGGTGTTGGAATGGATTTGTGTGTGTGCACAGATGCTGGTATTTTACGGCACATTGAATTTGTGCATGTGACCGTGACCTACAAATGTGGCCTCTTTACTTGCATTTCTTTATTATTACATTTATGTGTGGAAGGCCATGTTAGACACAAACATGACCATTATTGCACAGTACAAGCTCTTATACATAAAAAGTTGGGAACATGTTCACTTTTTATCTGCATTCTCTCTTATCAGATCACAGTTAAATGTTTGCAGACATGTAGCATGTCTACATATTTTATGTCTTTATGTATTCCCTATTTTTTTCTTCTTTTTTCTAATTTATGGAATCACTTTATCTCCGTATATTTGACAGCCTTACTTTTCTCTGTCATTGCTTTCCCTCCCACTGAACCTACCTACTCATTCATTCCCACTTGCCGTCTCTCATCCACATTATCAACTCCATTTCAACTTCTCGCCCACCTTCTCTTCTCTTTAGCTTTACCCTGATATTCAGAGCTGCATGTGATTATGCGTGTGCCTTTTCACCGGTTTTATTTTAGAACCACATCTATTCTGTCGCCCACCTCTGGTCTGCCTGTCTGCACAGCTGCATTACACACAGCCCATTTTACAACACTATCACAATGTTGTTATCACAGTATAAATGTACTTTTTGTCTTGTGCTATTTTCTTTTTCTGTAACTATAATCTTCCTCTGTAAATTCAGCACAGTTAAGGCTCAACATCGATGATTCAAATAGATTACAAGAAATTCAGAAAACCCAAGGCAGCAAATTAAAAACAATTTTATTTAAAATTTTAATTGATCAGATGTAGTAGCAGCAGAAGGACCAGGCAAACAGTCGTCCCTTTGAAAACCTCAGTTTATTACTTCAGCAAAGATTTGTTCTAACCTGCAGCTGCTCCAATGTCGTAGCTTGTGACGGTGCGCGGGTAAACTTGTTGAGGCCTGTAGTTGAAGTCTGAGGTTATTGTGCTCCAGCACTTCCCAACCACTGTGTGAGCCTTGGTGTGTGTGTGTGTGTGTGTGTATGTGTGTGTGTATTTTGAACTCTACCCAACAATGCAAGATTCCAGTGTATTGAAGAGTGTATTGTTTTTGGTTTAAGATGCAAACCAACATATAAAATATGAAGCACTGTATAGCCCCTTATCTGTAGTTGATTTATTGGTCTGAGTTGGTAGCTACATTCATTGACATCATAAGAAACAGCTTTACAGATGTTGATGAATTGACACCATCAGAGTTTTTACTCTTGTTTATGTGTTCAGTGTTTGAAGTTTAGGAAAATGTCAGAAAAGATCACAGAATTTTTTAGAATGTCACATTTAAAACAAATACAGTGTAAAAAGTATAAACAGCTGATCAGCCCTTGATTGCACACAAAAACTGTGTAAGAACATTCACTGAGGAGTTCTTGGATTTTATTTGTAGCCACAATGAGAACATTGCATTCTTCCTGCATTGCCCCTCCTTACCATTGTGACAGCTTATCTCTGTTTTTACCTCCCTGTATGTGTGTATGTGTGTGTGTATATGATTGTGTCTGGCAGCCTTTCTTTGCTTCCCTTTGTTTTTTTTCCTTTGCTCTGCATCAGTTGGCTTTTTCACATCTGTCTTTTTGTCTCTCCATTACCCAACATGCAGGTTTTCTCTTACTGATATTGTTCTGTCTGCTCTCCTTGGTTTTTCTTTCTTTCACAGCTCTTTTTCCTCTATGTCTTTCCTCCTTTCCTCCTCTTTTGTGCAGCACAGCATAAGATTGTGATTAATTTTAATGTGTAATTTGCGACCACATACAGAAAATCATGGGATATTATGTAAGCTGTCAATCCTAGCAGTAAATGGAGAGCACAGTTTAAAAACAATCGGAATCAAATCAGAATTTAACATGTTTACTTTGGACAGAAACACCGTGCATGGTGAAACAAAGACCAAATTCAGTGATCAAACAGTTTCCACTGTACACACTGTGCCTGTGTTCCAGCTGACCTAAATGCATCTGTAGAAATCTTTGCCTTTTTTGCTCCCTTTTCCCCTCCATTGTCTGAGAAGATGAGGTGTGCACTAAAAGAAATTCTCTGCCTAGTTCTGTGGGAAATGTGAATCTCACTTTCTGACTGAAGTATATGATGTTTTCACTCAGTAAGTTTGTCACTCTCCCTCTCTCGTGACAGTGCTTAGAACAGAGCCTACCAGCCTGCTCCTTTGTGGTTTCCTGCAATGAATACTCCTTTGTTTCATGTCAGCCTCTGTGCACTCCCAGCTATCAGAGGCCCAAAATTGTTTCACCTTCTCACCCTCTGACACATTTCAATGTACACCCATCCATCCAACATAGCCCCCAACATCTCGTATTATTATTAAAGGAGACTTCACTTTATTAAGACTTCATTTCCCCCAAAGAAGCTATTTGTGTTACTCCAAAACACATCAGATGATGTGAAAAACCTTTGCTAGGCTTCCCACTGCAGTTTCTCCTGATTAAGACAAAAAGAAAGCTCACACTGCAGACTCAGAATATGTTGGAAAGTGGAAGTGGAAGAGCAATAGCATTTTGTTTGTTTCAATGAATTTGAACATGATGAGTGTGTGTCTGCTGGAGCCAAGTGCTGTCAGCATCACTAAGCTAATGATGAACATACTTAAGATTATCCTCAAATGTTTTCTTATCTTGGTTACGTTGAAGAATCAACAGGTTCACACTCTTGGTTTTGTGATTTTCCTTATGATGATCTCTGACTGCAGATTATTAATTATTCAGCTTAATGCCCCTTGTATCATTCATTATCCGTAGTGATACATGTTTTTGAACAAAGAGATTAAGAAATATTGTTGTAGTTAAGATGACGTTTATTACATTTCTTTAGATGCTGATTTCAAACACTGAATGGGTTAAAACTGTTCATACTCTGATGAATTAACTGTATGCTTAACATTTAATTGTGTTTGCAAAATTACATCAAATCAGTTTGTTTTAATTTGTCACACTATCACACTCAGTTGAGTGAGAGTCATTCATCATATAGACTGAGAGTCTGAGGGATGTTTGATTGCGTGTGTGTGTGTGTTTGTGTGTTTGCCACATCAGCCTGCTGACAGAGCTGACTGAACACCATTTCTGGTGAAAGCTGCACATGGTTTCACTTCAGCCGCTGAAAAAAAAAACAGCTTGGCATTTTCAGATTGCACTTTCAAACACATACAAACAACACGTGCATGCAGAAAAAGCAAATACTGCAACATGTCACTAGAACACTCTTTTGCAGACATACACAGCTAAGACATTTTAAACGGGAAAGACAGCAGATACACACAATTGAACTTGCACAAAGCAATCAATTTCTAATCAGGTGCTGTGGACTTTGCAGTATATCTGAGCTTCTCCTCCAGCAGAAACTGGCTGAATACTAAACAGCTCAGAGTGACTGAGGCTGAGTATTGTGTCAGTCTGTAACTGTAATGTAATATTTTATCACATTCCTGGCAACAATAACCATTCATACTATGTGTGTTTTGCATGTATTGCCTAATCATATATTCCATGTTGCTGTTAATTTTAAAATGTATTTTGTTCTAAGTGAGTGAAATCCCAGACAAAATTTAATGAGTAATAAACAGAATGAGAACAGAATTATGAACTGGCACAAATCTTATTTTAAAAGCTGACTTTATTTTTTTAAAAGGTCTTTAATCTAACCAGACTGTTGTTTTCTTTTTCTCCTCCATGTTGCTGTTGCTGCTGTTCCTCCTGGCTTTTTCCAACAAAGGTAAATACATCTGTTTTTCCATAAGTCTCACATTCTGTTTCTTTGCTGAAACTGCAGGCTGTGTGATGTGATGGTGTCAAGTTTTGTTTTTTGTTGCTTTTAGAAAAAATCGGTCTCCAAGTTTGATGCATGAGTGAAACTGAGCTCTTTTATTGCCTTTGTAGAATATTTTTGCAGCCTTTTTACATTTTGCTGTGAATATTCTGCCTGGAAGTTTGAGTATCTGTTTCACTTTTCTATTTATTTGTTCATGCTGTCCCTTTGTCTTTATGCTAAGTAGTGGTTCACTTTAGTTTGTCCTTTTATTAAGTGGCAAGAATTTTAAAAAGAACTTCCATTCTCAGCACTCAAGTTCATGGAGGAAACAAGGTGGCTGAGATGAAACCTTATTAAATCCACATGGACAACAGGCATTTGACTTATACTTCAGTTGTTGTGTTTTTCCTGTCTGGATGTGTGTGTCTGTCCACACACTGGCTGCTGTTTACTGTTGCTCAGTCAAATATTTGCCAGTGGACTTGCACTCAGTTTTGGTTTAGTTGTTTCCACGTTAACTGTTAATACCCCTGGACCTGTTTATGGTGTGTTGCTGGACTCTGGCCCTTTGAATCCAGAAAAACGTGTTTAAAAAGTGGAAAACACACCAGCAGTTAGCTGCTATCCTGTCGCTATTGTTACCACTTACACCACCACCCTCCTCTAGCCTGATGTGCAACTGCATGAGCAAAACTGTGTGTGTGCATCAGTGTTTCTGTGTGTGTGTGTGAGAGCAGTGTGTCCAGGGCTGCCTTTGATGAAGCGGGCTGCTGTTGACAGGGTCATGTGAAAGAGGAAACTCCCAGGGGAGCGTTCAGGATCGCTGAACAGTTTTCACCATTTTTCTGTCAGGAATTCTCAACTTAAAAAGATTTTCTGAATAGGGCATGTTGGCTTTGAACTGCCCTGCTTCTTTGTCTGCAGAGGTTATTGAGGTGTGTGCATGTGTATAAGATTCTTTCATACTTTCTGGCCTTTGCATATATGTAGTATTAATAGAAACAGTTTTCATATCCAGTTGTTTGTGGATGCACACAGTGAAACAACAGACAATACTCATTTGTATCTTTTTTTTAATTCCTGTGGGTGTTTTTCTTTCCTCTCAATGTCCCTTTTATGTGAGACAACAGATAAATGTTGGCAAATTGGCAACTATCAACCTTTGAACTTAGTGGGTCAGGCCATTATCTGAGGTTATTACACACACAGAGACAGATTGTGTCCGTCTTTCTGTTTAAAAGTAGTTCCTCTCTTATTAAACAGAAATGCTGTTGGATGCTGTTGGATCTCCTGGACTGTCAGCAGCCACTGAGCTCCTCAGCCAAATCTCTAGATGTGTGTACCAGTACTGAGAAATGTTTGGATGTCTGACAGGTTGTGTTTAGGTGTAAAAGTGTGTTTGTTACGTCTGAGAAAGAGAGAAACAGAGGGAGGGAGGGAGGGAGAAGGCGGTAGACAAGGGAAGGGAAATAGAGATTAAATTCAAATCCAAGAGGATCATTTTAAGGAGAGGGACCTTCTACAGAGTGTGTTGATTCCTCTTATGATTGGCATTTAAAGAGCATTTCAGATCCATTTAAATCCCCTGATCTTGTACATGGCACTGCGGTTGAGTTTAACAGTAAGCACAATAGAGCAATGGATAAGAAACTCCCCATATGTAACATTGGATCATTTGCATGCTTGAAATATATATTTAGGAGATAATAAACAACAATGATCATGATTCATTATTTTGTCCATAAAACACTACACTTTTATTTCTTGTTTTCTTTCTTCTTCTTTACTTCTGCCACAGTTTTTTGATATGAGCAAAATCACAAGGTGGTTTATTTATGTTTCTAAATGCTTTTACCATAATTACATTCCTGATGTTAATACACTTAATATGTGGAGAGAGACATTTAATGCAGCTGCTTTTCGTCCTCGATATATACTAACTTTTCTCATAAGGTAAGGAAGTTGTTGCAAGTATTTGGAGTCAACCTGCTGGTTGCCATGAAACCAGACCTCATATGACCTAATTTGCCCCCTTCGTGTTTGTGTGTGTTTGTTTCTGTAAGCCACAAATCAGGTAATTATTTACTGTGTTAACCTTTTGAAGAGGAAGAATAACAAAGAGAGGACAGAGCTGGTAGGACATGTATCGAGAGATTGTGAGAAAGAGTCTTTAAAAGTAAATATGATATTTTATTGACTAACTGATCCTGGTTTCTTGTGTAGTTGTCATGTGTCAGGCATTAGGTCACTCACACTAGATCTAAAAGGATTACTGAATTGATAAAATGGTTAATCAATGCAACATTAATTGATTATCACTTTATAATTGACTCATGCAAAAATGCTAAGGATTTGGACTGTTGGTCAGACAGATGGAAATTAAAAATTTTCTGAATTTGAATGTTCTTGTTTCTCTGAAGATTTCATAATAGACATGGTTATTTGGATATTCACTGTGTATTGTGTACAGTAGGCGTTTTCATACAAATATTGATCTTTTTTCCTGATAATTGCCCGTGCAGCAGGCTCACAGTGACTCAATTGTTCAAACTTACAGTAAACAGCATGGCTTAGTAACAGACAAGTGCAGAGGCGGACTGTCAGCTAAAATATTGACATCAGTAGAGGAACACATGCATGAGATGATGGTTAGAGCAAGACTGTGCAGTAAAATTAAAAAAAGAGGCAAGTGGGTGTGTGAGTCCTGTGTAATCTGCTCCAGTATGTTGATCCAGGCAGCTGAAAGTCACACAAACACACACACACACACACACACACACACACACACACACACACACACACACACACACACACACACACACTACCACTCTCACAGAAAAACAAATGTGTAACACACAAAAAAAAAAAAAAAAA
>JAPZDV010000008.1:2544063-2598647 GCA_029814665.1 Acanthurus lineatus
ACACACACACACACACACACACACACACACACACACACACACACACACACACACACACACACACACACACAGTAGCCGTCTGACTGAATGACAAATGTGTAACAGTCAAACATTCATGCATAAACTTCAGCTTTGGAAAAAAACCCACTAATGAATAATAAAAAGCCCCTCCTTTTATTTCACATTTCCTTTTTAGTCACACAACACATGCACAAATGCGTACACACTCACACACACACACACACACACACACACACACACACTCTGGCTCTAGAAGCAAGTGAAACACATGTTTCTTACTCTGGCAGTGACATCACCCGCCTTGTGGTCAAAGTCCAGTTCCTCTATCCGGCTTAGAGCTGCTAACACACTGCCACACTCGACGCTATCGTAACCACCGACACGAGCAGTTGGTAGAGAGAAGACAAGACAAGACTGGAAGAAGAAGAAAAGAAGCGAGTAAGAGATGTGGGATTTACTACGTGATTAAGGATGGCTCTTCTTTGACAGCCGGGATCCTGCTGGCCGCACAGATCTACTGCAGCCTCCAGACTCTCCCTCCACCTTTCTTTTTTACTCATTTCTGTTCTGTTGTCACTCACCTTTTACAACTGTCTCACTTATATAATTTTCCTTGAGGTTTCAAGATCACTTTTTTCCTGCTTTTAGCCACCATTTCTCACCTGTTTTCTGATCTTACCTTCTACAACTTTTATCAATTTCTGTCTTTTGTCATTCTCCGCCCCCCTCTCTTTCTCTCTTTTCCCTGGGAGGGAGGGATGAGCTCTGCGGCTTCTTACAGACAGTTCCTCCAGGATCTGGAGGAGAAAAGAGGTTGGTGCCCACTTCAACCTTGTCACCTGTCATTTACAAGTAGTTATTAAGTATGTGATTACTACCGAGAAAAGGCAGATAGATAGGTTTATTGATGTTTTCATGGACTCACTGGCATTAAAAAGGCTATCACAGAATGATAATTCTTAGAATATTATCATGTCTTATCTCAGTTTGAAGGATTAGGGTGTGATAGCAGGAAAGTGACTGGTTGTACGGGTGGCTCGCTCCCCACTGCCGTGAATCAGCATAAACATAAATACGGGTTGGGCCTTAAATAGCTGTCATACCTGCTTTCCAGAGATACTTGTGCAACTAGATAGCATAGCATGTTTTACTGATATTGAGCACTTTTTTAAGGTGCTGTGACTTTCAGTTTGAGAGAACAAATTGTCAGTGATTGAACTGACATAAATATCAATTTTATGATGAGGAAGTTGTTGCTTTCAATCTATTTGATGGCTTTTGTAGAAGTGAGTTGGATGTTAAATTAAATTTCTCTCACATAACTTAATCTGAAAAAGGTCAAAAACATATTCTTCCTAAAATCCTTCATGTAACACACCCATGTATTTTGCTGTATTTTTCCGTGGTGTACATTAAGGTCGGCTTCATCTATATGTGTGTCTGCCTGTTTACCTGTTCAGCTACTGTACGGCATCCAGATAAGATGTGGGTCAGAACAAGGACGAATAGCTGCTTCCATTCATATTAACTACCAGCACTGCTGTCTGCTGTCAGCCTGAATGCATTGTCAACACTCTGAACATTTATCTGTTGGCTCTTAATATTCTTCAAGGGCTAATTCTTAAAAGCTGCTAATTGTTAAGCGTCAGCCTTGGCGTCAATGTGCCAGACATGTCTCTCTCTCTTTTTCGTTATCAGGGACACATGATCCTTGCAGACACTGACAAGAAATCAGAAATGTGCGTGAAACCCTAACTCACACATAAGTGAAAAAACAACAGCAGGATGGTTTGTTGAAGTGTCAGGTGACGTGCAGGAGCAGGCAGGGATGCTTCGCTTCAGCAGCTGTTATCACAACAGTTAACTGAGCGTAGCGTAAACCAGGCTCTCTCCAGTGTCTGGACTGGGACAAAGTCTTCTTGAAATATTTATTTTGTCAACAATTATAATATGTTTTGCATCTTTACATATTTTATTATTATTATTACAAGACAAACCCATTAAGGATTTTTCTCTCAGAATTTCTGCAGAATGTGATTTTGTTAAGGCAAAGCACATTAGGTAGTTGATTTTTTTATTATATCCTATTAACACTGACTATCAATTGCCTCATAAATGAAGCAGTGGAGGAATTAGTGTTTCCATTATGAAGCTGAAAGCTCATCACTCGACCAACTCACTCTGTGTGCCATTTGCTTGACTTTCTCACAACAGCTGCACAGTGTTTTGTTCTTTGTGAAATGTTTGCACCTTTGCATTGGTTTTGGCATGTACAGTGTGTTCCACAGCTGGCTTTTTTTATCATAAGGACAATGATATAGCAACAGTCTCTACATTGCTTTGTTTCTTTAACTCCACCACTATAACTGCCTGTTGGAAGCCAGAAAAACCTTTTAAGCCTTCAGATGTACATACATGTTTCTGTTAAATGTGATGCTAGAGGCTCCTTATTGCAACTTCTGGCAGTCTGAAGACAACTGGATCCTTAGACGCCCTTTCCAAACAAAAATTAACACTTATTTCCCTACAACTGCTATCATTTGTTGGTCTTGCCTTTGAAGCACTGTTTGCTCTTCACATACTTTTTCTTGCTGTTCAAACGTGCTTTGTTTTAACATAAATGGAAAGTGTGCACTCAGTGGTTAACAAGCAGTGAGTTGAGTTGAAGATCTTTGCATTTCATGTGTCGAGATGATATAAGTTAGTCTATACTGGGGCACACTGCAGACAAATCTATATCAAAGCACACTACTCACCGCTTTGATAGATGTAACCAAAACCTTTTCTCTCCTTCAATTGGGGCCATTGAGAAAAACCTCTCTACAGTTGTCTCACTGTCAAGGCTATTCTAATTTTAATGCTGCCCCCCTCCTTGCCTTTTGTCTTGTTTCTTTACTATGGCCATGGCCACACCTGCTGCTACTCCCCTTGCAACAGCTGCTCTGTCTGAGGCCTTACAGCGGTAGATGTCAGGCTGGGTTAGAATCACCTACAATCTCCTTTAACCCCTTAAATTACAGTTGAGGTTAACCGTCTTAACCACTTCTAAAGCCAGTTGGGAAATAAATGTAATTGGTTTATCAAACACTGGATAGCATGAGCTCAAACACAAATTAATGTGACTTACAGTATTATAAGCATGTAGTGGAAGCAAAAATCCAACTTTGACTTACTGTACTAATTTTTAATGGGATAGATTTCTAACTGTTTTAAATAGTCCGATTGGACCAATGGGGTTTCAGTATAACAGAGGTTTTTTCTTTTCAGTTCTTGATTACAAAAATTCAGAATACATCTTAAAACTAATATTGTTGTGTTGTCCGCCTTGTGCTGCTTAGAGTTGGTCCTCAGGCTCTTTTTGTCTGACCACCCATGGGGCCGCTGTCCCTCTGCCATCTGTATCCACTTACATCTCCTCTTCTTTACTCTCAATGTCAGTAAGGGGCCCAGGAACATGTTTTACCTTTGAAATAAAACAACAAGTGTTCTTCTCAGAGCCATCCATTGTTTCCACTTGTGTTTATCTGCCGTCACCTGCCACAGGAGACTAATGCTCCGATGAATGGCTGTGTTACGGAGAAAGAGAATGTGTGTGAATGGGTTTTAGGCTGTGGCTGTCCAAGAAGTTTGGTCATAATTTGTGTAAGGTGGAGTAACTGTCAGCTTTTGTTCTTATCTCTCATACCTATTCTTTCTACCTGTCTACCTGTTCACTGCTGTCACGCGTCATTAGCTGCAGCGTCTGAGGATAGTTTTGACATGTTTGACTGCACGTGCTTCGATTCGCTGTTTCACTTATCCTTCCTCTGAGTTTTTTAATGCACCTTTGTGTTTCTGTGTCAGACCAGATCTGTGTCAATGACCCTGGGGCCAACAGCATGATTATTTTCAAGTTCATGAACCAAGGACTCACACTTGACTATTAAAGTTCACATCTGTGGATTAAATGTGTTTGTTCTTATAGAATAGTGTTAAAGAATCCCCATCACTAGAAGATTAATCAAACTACTTTTACAATTAGAATTAATTATTTTCGTAGTTTTTATTTTTTAGCAAGTAACTACCTCTATTGTGTCACAAGTGTCTCTGTTCTATTCTTAGACCTTATGACTGGAGAAGATGGTGAGTGGGTTTGTGTGACAGTGAGTCATCTCCCAAGGAGGCATATTTTAACTCATTATTATCATTTCTCAATCATGTACCACATGTTGAAATAACTCCTATAATTTGACATTTACCAGTTAAATTGTATTTTTAGATGCACTTTGATATTTGAAGGACAAATGCATTTATAATATTGGCATCTTTGGTAGGAAAGTTAAGGCCCTGACTGTGGCAATGTTTGATGCCGTGTTAAAATTGGATTCATTTTTTTCCCTTCTTGTTCCTGTTTTAGTAAACGCCAAGCATGATTCAAGTTAACCAAAAAAAACCAAGCAATTTTTCCACAAGAATGTAATTCCGGGCAGCCATGTTGTTCATATGACTAAAATGCTGTCTGACAGGGGTAGAGGGTAACCGAGTCCAACCCGGAGCGCCTGCAGAAATATGGTGGTGGTGGGTTGAACCCTCAGTCATCATACAGACGGCGTTTATTTCAACAGCTCATACCAACTGCCCCCAGACAGTGAAAAATATAAAGTCGCCATGTGTGGTTCAGTTTATAATAATCCAGTCATATGAGTGGCTTTTGACTTTGTAGTAAACCTAACATTAGCTCCATTGTTGTCTCTGCCGTCATGAGTTTGTCTTTTACTGACACGGTCATGGGTGTGAAGTTGTTTTTGCTTTGGATTAACTTGCATTTGGGAGATAAATGTGCATGAAACATAAAAACAATGCAATGCTGGTCTTTAAAATCATGTATTCTTGATAGGTACTGTATGTTGTGATTTTTTTTTTTATGATATCTGACTGTTAACAAATTATGAGAGGGAAGAGTTGGGGCATGTGTGTTTCCAGGGAGGGGACAAGGCTATTTTAAGACATCAGGTTAGTAAAATGTGTGTAAAATAATTACCCTGTTTGGATGGTAGGTGTACCTGTAAGGCAAGGTGGGACAGCTGGCCGATGAGCCAATGTGTTTCTTGAGATGATTATGAAGAGCACAGCAGGTAGATGAAGGCAGATTGTGAGAGTGTGAGTGAGTGTTAGTGCTTAAATGTGTGTGCGATTGAGTGTGTGTGTCTGAACAGTTAATTTGGGTCACTTAGTCTTGACTTCTACTATTCCCCAATGGACATTTTAATCCACTAGGCTAACCCTGCTAAGCGGCAATCCCTTACAACAAACATGCTGTTACACAATAGCACAAGACACCACACACCAGCAGGCACCACACACCAGTTTGTACAACTACACACACGTCTTGTCTTCACACATTATACGTTTGAAAACCTTTTGCACATGCTCACCAATATCTTAATATGTCAATTATCTGTTTAACTTTAATTACAGATCATGAAATGTCAGGAAAAAGTAAAAAAGAAATTATTAGAACTCTTAAATTTGCCTTTTGTGTTTAACCAAAAGTTTCTAATATTGAATTCACTGTGATACATAACAGAGGAAACCAGCAAATATTTGTCATGTGTGCTTCATAAATAAATTGAACAATTGGATCAATTAATTACTTCCTCTTTAGACCTAAACTGATGCCCTCCTACACACACACATACACACAAACACACTAAGAATACATGCAGCCAAACACACACCTCCCACTCACCTTTCATGCACCCGTCTTAACCTTGTCTGCCTCCTCTCCCTGATGCCAGCAGTACTAAGCTCCGATCAACCGCAGATTTAATCCAAGGCCCATTTACAACATCCTCCTAAATTAACTGTTAGAAAACAGATTGTTGGTCTGTCCAGCTTCCATTTTCTGAGCTTCATCTCTGTAACAGCATCTGCATCTGAACACAGTATAAAACCACAACACCCTAAATAGCCACAAAGAACTCAAATCTGACTGCTTTTGCCATCTGAAAGAGCTCAGTGGTTTGTGTGGCTATTCTGTTGGCTGCATACCTTATTTATCTGATGTAATTTATACATGAAAAACATTAACGTGACTTTAATGCTCCAGTTAATGTGGAAGGGTTCACTAGACTCTGGAGGTGAAACCACTGTATCCTTATGCGCCATAAATTTTCCAAAAATAATCCATCATAAGTCTGAGTCAGCCTTAAAAGAAGGCATTGTTGGAGACAGCCTTTTTTGTTTTTTGTGTTAGCGTTTTGGGCATTACTAGAGGAGGTCAAGCCATGTGAAATTGTCTTTAATGTTTATTAATTATTAGGTAATTGTGTTGCACATTTGACTCATTGTGTGTCTTTAAAGTTTTAAAATTGGATGTAGTTCATCTTTGTAAATTTTTCAGATTTAGGACAAGTAGACCACAAAACCACAAATTGTGTTACAGTTACTTGTAATCTAAAATCACTGTAGCTTAAAGCTGTGTCTGTGTCAGCAAATGTTAAAAGCATCAAACTGAAGTGATTTCAGATTTATTTACATGCATGTTTATACTAAAGTTTTAACAGTTAAAAACCTGAGAAATAACACCTTTCAACATAAGCTCTGACTGAGTGGTGCTAAAAGAACGAGTTGTTTCTTCACAAACTAATTGACGCTTTACATTGTTTTATGTCACGAGCAGACAGGTTGCCCGTCTGAACTTCAGAGCCTGTTAGACAGGTTACATAAACGTCTGGATGCTCATTAGTGTTAAACTCACTTCAGCGCTAGAATTAGTCACAGAAGGAGTTACTGTAGTAGGAAGCGTTTAACCTGAGAGCACAATACAGGTGCATATAAAAGCTCTCACAATTATTAACACCGTAATGATCTCAAGAGATGTGATGAGAGTGAAAGTAAAACATTTTTTCTTCTTACTGTTACATTCATGCAGCCTTCAACTGTGTAGTGGCTTCCAAATTACAACATTGACTTAAATCTCAGAGGAACCAACCTATATAATTATATATGGAGTGGTCAGAAAAGGCATTATAATTAAGCCTGTGTGTTTATATACTGAATTCTATGTCACATCCTCTGCAATGACAGTCAATCTCAGTGTTTTTAACATGTGAGCAGCGGCCTGGCCTGTGTCTAGTATCAAAGAGCTGTCAGATCTGCTGAATGTTATATGTTATGAAGTTTTTAAAGTTCTTTGCATTACTCTATACTTTACTTTATTACTTCATGTGAATGCCCAAGAAGTAGCAATATTACATCCAGTCATTCAACAGCATGCATTAACCAGTAGCATATTGTGCACTTGATATGCCATCTTTTACAGTGGATGTGACTTGAATGTAAAATGCATAAAAGTCTTAATGGATTAAACCACTCATGATAATTTCTTTTGCAGTGGATTTTTTTGTAAGAGCAGAGTAAGGTTATTTTAGGAACATAATGGAGGCGTTTTCTGTGTCAGTGTGTGAAGAGGCAGTTCAGAGCGAAAGGCCAAAGCAACGCAATCAGTTACCAAACATCTTGAAGCTGAAACACCTCAGCAAGTTGGATCCTTATCTGCACGGAGGCTCAATTTTATTCTGTTTTATGGATGATGTCTCCAAATTCTGGGTCACCCTGCTGCCCAAAGTCACAAACCAGACACACACTGACATGCTCAGTCGCAGTCACCCAGATGTGTTGAGTATGATAAGCGTTCTCCTGTGTTTATCAGCACCACGCCAGTTGGGTGCCGCCCCACCATCACTGCACTGGCAGAGCTAAGTGTTTACTGTTTTGCATGTGAACCTATATATTTGTGTGACACTAGTTACCATTAACCAACCCCCAGAGCCCCTGAATGCTGCTGGTAGAGATGTAGTGCCCTCTATGGGATAGATTTATTTATTTGATGTCGTTTTCGTCTTCAGGCCAGAGGAGAAAACTACCATTGGACCAGACAAAGTACCTCTTTATGTTTGCCATAGAGGTTGAAAATTTTTTATTGGATCCACATTGAACATTTTGTTAACACTTTATCACCACCTCTCTCCCCACAACTTACATGCTCTGTCCTCATAACTTTGACTCTCTTACCACAACCCTCTCCCTGCACTGACAGGGGTATAATCAGGAAGGACAGAGTAAAGTTTGTGCATGTAATTACTGTGTCTGTGTGTGTGATATTGATGTTAGCTGTGTGACTGCAGAGTGTAGGCGAGTGAACACTATGGTGAAAAAGATTAGGAGAGAAGACAATAAAGGGGGAGTTAATATAGAGAGAACAGTGTTGAAGATTTTGCCTTATGGATCAGTGGTTAACAATGAAGTAGCACAGCACCATTGTGCTTTAAGAGTTTTCACCTATTGATAGTAAAATAGTTCATTCCCAGAACCAGTTTATGGGTTTGTTCCTGCCTGCAAAACTCACTGTTTACTCAGACATTAATTCAACAATATTCCTGCCTTGAACAGGCTGTGTAAAAGGGGCTTTAGTTTACCAAGCCTCCGTGAACAGCCCCTACTTTACCCTGCTGCTCAGTCAAGGCTGGAAATCCCTCTGAGCAGAGCTGTGATGGCAAACTGAAAGGTCAAGGCACAACAGAAAATGATTTAAAATGTCATAGCACTTCTGCTCAGTTCGCTGTAGCACGATGAGTTTAAGGTTGTTTTCTCTCCGTGCTGTTTGCTGGCATCACTGTGGTGCGCAGTTTGGTTGTTTTGGGTCCTACCTTGGTATTAGAAATATTGTAGCTTGAGGTTCATTCTATTCAGTGAAGGAATCAAGATGATCTCAGTGCCAATCAAGGATGGAAATTGCATTAGCTCAATAACCTGGATAATCCGTTGTTTGCTAAATATTCTTGTGTTTGGTCATTAAATTCCTTTGCACTCCCTGATAACGATGCTTTTGGAAAACGTTGTTCAGGTCAGCAGTGTTCCTTCGTTCTCTTATGACCAGTCATTTTGTTTACGTACGCTGTGTTCATTTTGTTTTCTCGAAGGCTGCAAGTTTGCTCAAATTGATTTTGTTGAGCTCTCAGCAGTGTCTTTCTCTTTTAGTGCAGATCTTTCTCTGTTTGCCCTGAATACTCTTTCTTTATCAGCCTTATTCACAACTATGTAGTTTGTTTCAAACACTGACAACCTCTCTGTTTTTTAGGCTCTCACATGGGTATCACATGGTTATACCTGAATTTGTGAGTGCAATGTGTATGTGTGTGTATGTGTATCTTTATCCCTGGCAGTCTGTTCTCTACTTTGTGTGTTTTAAGGACTGATTGGGATGCAATGCAGCTGTAAAACTGCGTAGAAATACTGATTTTTTTAAAGAACATGAGACAGGGCTTTTTCCCCAAAAAATCTTTTAATTTTTTTTTGTCATATTTTTTTAGAATAGTTACTGTAAAATGCTTTAAAGCTAAACAACAGCAGCTTTTTTGATACTTAGTTTGAAACAGTCTGTCGGTCAGTGAACTGCGTGATAAGACTCACTTTTGCTTGTCAAGACAGATTGTTTTGTTAATGATTTATGACTTCTGCAATGGGAAATGAGAGCTGGAGTAGATGTGTGTTTATTTTTAGTTGTTATGAATTGGAAACAACTGATGGATGTCTGAGGGCCAAAAATATTCTGACTACCATGAAAGTGATTAATGAAAACATGCCGTCTCTGACTGTAATGTGATGTTGTTTTAAATGGATATTTTCCAACAAAGAACAACAAAATAGACAGTTTTGGGGTTCTTTTTCAATCATTATCTTTTTCTCCTCCTAGAGCTTGGGAATGTTATGTTTTTCTACAATAGGTTTAAAAAGGATTTTGACTTCAGGGAGCCAGGTAGCCTATTTTTCGACAGCTTTAAAAACTATGATACTTTAATCCACTTTCTTTGTTTTCTTGGCAACCGTGAGTGGAGTACATTTCTCACTCAGTTCATCAACAAGAATCCTAACTGTTCTGAGTCTGACGCATCAAGCAGACAGAAATATTTTAAGATCTCATGCTGCATAATTTAGTTGAAATTATTTTGTTTCTTGCTGTCATGACATGCAAATGTGCTACATTTTTTCGCTTACTTAAAAAATTGGAGAAAACAACCAAGACTGACTTTAAAAAATACTAGGCTATATTTTGAATGAATCAGATTTAATCTTCAAATTAATAGCAAGCACTGTAATTTAAAAGAGCCTGTATGGAATATATACAGAGAAAAACCAGTAAAAGTGGACCAAATTTTTTCCTTATTCTATACATTTCATGTAAATAACTATGTAATTGACAATAGTATATTTAATACAGTAAATGGCTATAGTGTAGTGGAAAAGACAGCTTTGCTTTTTTACTAAATAGTGTTGACTGTTTCGAAGTATAGCACAGCTTTTCTTTCACCAGGGCTGCTCAATGAAGCATTTCGTGACAAGGCATTGTCAATCCATTTCATAAGGGTGACTTTGACCACAGGTGCTTTCCCTGCGTATGTTTGTTTTCTGTTTCTGTCCCTAGCAGCCCAACTGTTTCTCTTTGTAGGCTGCCTTGTTTCTCTGCTGTGTCTTATTGGCTTTTTTTGGCAGTTTGTCATAAGCTTGGATGAGATTTTATTTGTCATTAAGAGAAGGTTTGTCTCTTTTTCCTGTCATGGTTTCAGTGTGCACACAGCAGCAGGCTCAGTTGGAGGCTGACAGGTTACAGTCAAGGAGCAAAGTAGACTACAACAGAATTATCTTGGTTTTAATTATTTAATTTTATTTATTTACATTTTTAAATGATTCTGTTCCAAACTTTTTGATCCATATAGGCAGTTTTATCACTTCAACATAATAACTATTTCAGCTGTATAATACATGACATGACTATATCAATCAGGGGAAACCGATTGAGGCCAAATAAAATTCTGACTTATTGACCTGAGTTAGTCTGATATTGCATGGGAAATGAAACCATTCAAAAAAGAAAATCTAATTTTAGCACCCTTTACCTTAAAAGCAGTTTACATGATGAAATATGCATGGATTCATTAACATATTCTAAATTCCATTGTGTGCAAATGTGTACCCATCAGACAGAAACTCAACAAACATTACAGAGGCTTGTAACGCTCCTGGTATCCTTTTCAACCATGTGTTTTCTCCTGCTGTCCTTGTGGGAAGGAGCTGCTTCCTGTTTACTTCCTGATGTCCCTAGAGTCCACCAGGCCCCATAGGCTCCACCTTGAAAAGCTTGGATGGTTACACTTCCTGGAGGCAGGGAGCAGCGTGGGAAATGTAGTGTTATCTTAGTGTGATACAGAGCCGGCTGCCCTGAAGTCCTGTTATATTTAACACACCCTCAGATTTCCTAGAGGTCCTAGTAAAAAAAAAGATAATTGTGTGTGAGAAGGGAGGAAAAAATGAACCTGAGTTTATCAGGTGATGTTGTTCTTTTGCACTGCCTGGAAGACATTAAACCATCTCTGCCCTCTTTCTGTGGCCCCCGACTTTATTTCTAAGATAGAATTTTTTAATTTGATTTATTTTTAAAGCTTTTGAAGTTAGAGAAACATGCTCTGATGCTGCAAGGCAACATCAACACTGCAAATGGGACACAGGGGTTGTGTGTGAGTGTGTGTGAGTGTGTGTATAAGAGAGAGTGTGTGTGTATGTGCACGCATATACCTCAGATAATCTTAACAGAGTTTATATGGGCTGTTGGGTGGGGGTGTAAAGCAGCCTGTATTTGTGGTTGTGTGTATAGATATTAGTAAGTTCTATGTGTCTGGACTTTCTGACGCTTTAGTTCTGCATATGATCTAATATCTGAAATTCCCTTTCTCCTTTTTCATTTCTTCCTTTCCAGCTGCTCGTTTCTCTCTGCATGACCTGTTTGTTCCCTACTAATTAATTCTCATTTGTTTGACTTTTGTTAGGTAGTTATGATAGATTGACCTGGACAGACCACAATCTCATGATGCTTTACTCTCTGTCAGTTTTTCAAAGGTGTTGGCTGTGTTTATTGACTGCCTTTTGTCCAGTACTTTTATGTAGTTGAAGACCTAGGCCTGCAATCAATAGCAGCACTGACCTAAATGCAGATAGAACATCCCTCAGCTCATCAGTAAAGTCCATTGTCCTTTCACTTATAATCTCTCACTCAGTCATCAACAGCCCTAGTGAAATCTTGGTAACCAAATTGACACATCAAACACAAATTTATAGATGGAGTAGCAATGAACATTAAGTCACTATTAAAAGTATTGTGCTTATAAGTGCTGTGAATCTTTTGTGAATCTGTTGTTGAATTCGATTTTGAATCTTGGAATGATGATTCGATTCAGAAGGACTTGATTCAAAGCAGATTTTGAATTAACATGTCTAATAAAACAAGTTTCCTTCAGAATTATTCAAACCAATTATAAGCAGAACCATGAAAACAGGACCAAAACACTCATAAAGGGACTTTCCTTTGTCCTCATTCCCCTTTTTTTAGCGGTGTTAAGTTTTCTCACATCAGCCCATCTCTTTCTTTTTTCCAAATTAGTCCGACCACTCCTGTCCTCTGTTCTTATACTCCATCACCTTACACCTTTACTCTCTTCTCTTCATCTCTCTCCACCAGCAGCTGTCTGTTATGTAGCCAGTTACCGACCACCTTTTCCATTTAGTGTTCAAATGCTGGTCTTGAATTCATCTCCCTATGAGCTCATTAAAAAAGGATTACTGTCCCTTCATGTAATAAGACTAAGTCTTAACATACCTGACTTTCTCATGAACCTTTGTAATGTGGAGCAATTAACGCAGCCATTGATCACTTTCCAAGTTGTTGTGCCCGTCAGGCTCAATTTAAATCCCTGCTGCCTAAGGGCCAAGTAAGATGGGTGTATATGTCACGTGTGTGTGTGATTATAGAGTGTGAACATGATGAAAAAGTCTTTGCAGAGAGGTGTAACAACAACATTGGGCCATTAGTAAGATGGAAAGGGAAGGGAAGCTTCCGTCTGTCTCTGATGTACGATCATTCCTCCCGTCTCCTCATGTTTCATGGTTTGTTTATGTGGTCTTTGGCTTTTCCGCAAACACACAAACCATAGCTCATTGTTTTCCTTTTACTCTCTCACACATGAGCTTTAACTGACTCACTGACAGGTCCAGTGCCTGTGAAAAAGCCTGAAATATGCAGGCAAACTTAGACTTGCATGTATACACCAGATAACCAAATCCTAATTCGAGAAACTGTAACTTTTTCCTTGACAAATTTCTTTGTAGTGAATAATCGATTGTCAGTAACCACATCTGCTACATTACAGGGATAAAAACAAACAGACAAATTAGAAGTTTATGAGTGAAAGTTCACACTCTTATGTGCGATGTGTCACCTTGAAATGTAATTACAGGCCAAAAGAGTCAAAAGAGGCCTCTAAAGCGGAGACCTTTACCAGACCAAATGTAAATGTTGACGTCATGGCAGTGAGGACCCCTTGGAGGCTTCTGACAACCTGATAATTACAACTTTTTAAGAACTCGGGTCAAGTGCCTCAATAAAAAGGAGGGAGGGCTCTAATTGAGAGGTGTCCATGGTAACGAGAACAGCTGGGTTAAAATTAAGGGCCTGGTTACCGTGGTTATGTGTTCGGGTCCCCTGTATTTGTGTACACTCTTCACATTCTTTGCCACTGCCCCTTTCATTCCCTCACTTTTTGTCTTTCTCCCTCTGCCTCGTCTTTTCCCATCCACTGACCTCATCATCTAAGTGCTTTTTCTTCCTCCTCATCTTTGTTTCTCTCTCACGACCTATAGATGTCTCGCTCTTTTTTTCCCCTGGCTCTCTCAAACACACCTCCTCCTAAACCTCTTTACCATCTTTCATTCATCCTCTGCCCCGTACATGAGTGACTAAGTAAAACGCTATAAATAGAGTTTGGGGGGGATTGGTTCGCCAAAAGAGCGAAATATCTTAAAAACTATTGGCTATCCTCCCCCAAAAAACTTGTACAGCCATTGTAAGAGTATGAAGACTACTGACTTTATTGATTTCCTGACTTTCATTTATCACCATCATCAAAAGAGTTTTTACTTTTGAATATGCCCAAATACCTTTAAAATGACATTCCTAGCATCCATAGTTGTACTTTGTTTTGGTGCTAATTTGCAAATATGAACATGCTAAGCTAAGCTAAGCTAAGCATGGTGAACATTGTAAGCATTCTGCCTTCTGAACAACATCACACTAGCAAGCTGACATTGCTGAATCAGGTTTTGCATGAATTATTTTACATTTTCATTTTTAAAAAAGATCGAGATATCCATATGACAAACAAATTTCGTGCCTTCTCCTATTTTTTAAGCCAAATAAACCAATTGCTATTAACAAATCAGTTAGGAAGAACAGATTTACACTATTTTTTTTTTGGTTTGGAGTTCATTTCTGTTTTTTGTTTTTGTGTATTTTCTTTTTAATTTCTGTTTCACTTGTCCATTTCTCGATCACACTGTGTTGTCAACTCTCCTGTCCACATGTTCTCTTTCACTTTCACCTGTTGTCACTCCGTCTCCCATTTATCTCTTGTTTTTGTTTCTCTCAGACTTTGATCTTCTGTCTGTCCTTATCTCACCCTCTTTATAACGTGTAGTTATGTGATAAAGATGTCTTTCCTCTCACGTTTTTCAGCTGTGTGTCAATTTATCTAAATTAAAATACCATTTTTCTTTTCCCACTCATTTATTCCCTCTATTCTTTTCCTTTCTGTGCCCATCTCCCTCCTGCTCATTAACCTGGGATAGCTAAAGCCCTAAAACCAAAAGAGTTTGGATGAAGCCTCTTTTCTCACGGGGTCATAAATCTATCGCTCTTTCTCCTCTCTCTTTCCAAGTCTGTCCCCTCCCTCCTTTCCCACCATCCATCCATGCAGGGCTTTTCTGTGCAGTTCTTGGTGACAGCTTTTACACTCTTTTGCCTCCATTTTTTGCTCCTTACTCCTCCTGGTGTCTCTGATTTATCAGAAAGTATTTGTGCGTGCATATGCATTTGTTAATTTTCACTTCATATGAAGATCCAAAATTATGTGGTGAGGGACAACTTTAAAAATGTCTCTACAATTTATATAACAAGATAGCCTAGGTGACTGTCTTGTACCAGTGTCAACACTGTCACACACCCAACATGATCCTTGGCCTTTGCTCTGAGGAGGGCTTTGACCGAACAGTTAATGCTCTCGAGGTCAGCCTCAGTGTTTTTGTGCTGCTCCTGAGTCTGATGGCTCAGAATGAGGGAGTGACAGTGTCAGATTACAGAGTTCATGCTGTTTCCCTGATTACAGCCGTGCTCTGTGTGTTTATACTGCATACAAACCAAAGCAAACTCCATCACACATCATACTCATGATGATGTACAGAATGTTTTAAGCTCAAACCAGAAAAATCTAGAGATTTGTGTTGGTTGGGGTTATTGGATGGCCCAATAAAACTCTGGTCTGCATCCTGTGTTTTTTTTCAAAACCAGTAGAACATCCAGTAACCTGAACTAAAAAGTATTAATTGCAAAGCTTAATTCTCACCTTAATTGTAGAGCAGGGGTTAAAAAAAACTGTATTTAGAAAAATGCTATTGAGTAAATAAATTTCAATGATAATTCATTAGGATATCACAAAAAATCCACCTTACAGTTTAAAGTAAGGAGAGATTCTGCAGCTCTTGAAAGTCATCATGGCAGCAGTCATTTTATCTTTCATCACACAAGCTCGAGATTAGAAAAGAAATTCATTGTTCACATTACAAAGTAAACTCCAATGTGTACTTGCACTTATTTTACTAGTCAGTGCAGCACCTTGCTGGATGATGTCGTATTGCATTATGGCCAAAGTTGAATCATGTTTAACTTTTTTCCAGGTGTCAGTAAAGTGGTCCCATTTAAATCAATAAGGGGATGTGTTTTTTAATGCAGGACCAGTGTTGGTGTAAGCCTCAGTGTGTGCCTTGGAGGGTGAGGACAAGTGTTTTACTGACATTTAAAAAAAAAGGCAATATTTTTTTAATCTGATCTAATCTTATAAAGCAGATATCTTGATCAAATGTTATAGGCTAAAATAATCTTATTTTGGTGTGTCAGTGTGGCCCCAAGAGAATAGAAAAAAGATGTTAACTTTTCTAGTCTTTTGTTCCATTTGTTTTATCATGCAGGGTGAAAGAAAGGACATGGGTAATTGGGCTTTGTTGCCTGAAAACAAAAGCTTTGCCACTGCTGTTTCTGTATTCTTGAGTATGTAGGCCCAAAACTTTTCCTGTTTTCTCAAGCAAGTAATTTCATTTTGCTATGTGAGAATTAAGGCTTTCAGAAACAGAGTTGCTCTCTTGACATTTTGGACACAGCAGCTTTAGCAGAAGTAGTCGAACCTGTGACTCAGTTTGACTCCAAAATTTGAAATGTATTTGCTACAGAGTTTTTCCTCATTTCTCTCTCATTACGTAATTTTTCAGTTTAAGAAAAAAACCCCAAAACACTGTCATTTCCTGAAACACGGCTAACTTAAACACAGCTTTTGGGTCACTTACAGTAAGTCTATTTTTGCAGGGTGAGGTGGACTGTAAATGTGTCTGTGTTCACACAGTCAGTCTGTTTTCAATGAACACAGATTTAGGCTGTTGTTAGATTAAGGAAGCTTTACGAGATAAATGTTGTCTCTCTGAGCTACCAGTTGAAACGTTGGCTGGGAAACTTAAGCTCTAAACTGACCTAAAGTCTGTCTCCAGATGGGCCAATTCCCACTTTTCATCACTTGTGCTGACATTCCCTTAGTAATTCAATGGCACCCCTGTGTTTTGTGTGTCTGTGTGTTTTCTCAAGTCAACCCTTGTTAATCCATCCTTGTTAGTTTATTTGGGGGCCACACTCATCCTCTATCCTCTCCTGTTTCATCCTCTCCTGTCCTTTAATCTCTTAATGGCATCTCGGGGTATCACTGTCTGTCTGCCTCCCACTGTCTGTCTGAGGGCTCATGGCTCTGCTCCTGCTCCTTTTCCGAGCAGGTGTGGTGATCCGCTTAGTTGTTCTGTCAAAACATAACTTACTTTACTGTCAGCAGTGCCAATTCTGGAAGACTTTGATGTGTTTATCCCTCTGAAAAAGACCACTGCAGGTAAAAGAACATTACTTAGAGCTCTCTGTCAGATTTGTTAAAAAAGATACCCGCTTGCTACTTATTGGCAGCATTCTAGGAAATAACTTAGAGTAAAACATAAGGTATCACGTTTCAATTTAAGTTGCACCCGCACACATGCACACAGACATACAGATGCACACACACACACATACACACACATACAAGCACACAAACATGGGTGGGTGTGTATAATCTCTGCTGTACAGTTCACTGGAGTGACAGTAAAGCCTCGATCAGGTCCAGTGATCATGATGTTCTGCTCCTCCCTGTTAGATTAGCCATGCCTAACTAACACTATGAGGCTGATTGCTTGTGCCCATTTGACCCAGCAGTGCAAATTCATTTTTCAGGAAACAGCCAAATTGTTCATCTGTTTGTAAATGTTTTACCATGTACTCATTTTGCACTAGACATTAAAAAAGGGTTTGAATTTATTGGATTAATAATTATTTGCCAGAGTTTTCCCAGCTGGGATTTTTTTATACCCTGTTTTACAATGCTGCCTTCCTCCTGCTGATCTGACTAATTAATGATATCAATAATCACCAGAAATTTATGCAGGTGCAACCAAAGTTACTTGACTGAAAGGTTTGGGCATTAAACACCCAAGAAAAGATAATTAAAAGAGTAACTGACCAAATGTGAAACTAAACTTACTTTAGAAGTTTTAAGCTGAATAAGCTTTTTGAAAATCAATGATGCAACACTGGAGACAAACTGAATTTAATTCTCTGTAACTGAACCCAGTCTGCCCCCTCTCTGTAGAGCTTGGTACTGCATGGGAGCTGTGTGTCTGTTGCTCTCAAAAGTTGGGATGTATTTTAAGGTGGCTCCCACTGTCCTTGCAAACTCCACTGTGGAGTTAATTAAAACCCCAGGATTCTTTTTGTTTAAGGAGCCCAACAACATCTCACATTATGCAGGTAAATAGTTAAAAAAACAGCCCGGTATCTTAGTGTACTGAGCTGCTAAAAGAAGTTTATTATCAAAACATGTAGAAGTGTTTTTCCCCCTCACATCTACATCCAGCTAGTTTCCTGTAAGTGCACTGTTATGTCTGGAACGTCCTGGTACTTTTGTCTGAATGGTTCAGCCTACAAATGGCAGGTCGGGACCCTGGTGGCCAGCTCGTTTTCCAGACAGGAAGTGTATCTGCTGCTTTTCGCCAGTGTAGGGGTCAGAGTTCCTTCAGCTGCAGGGGAAAAGTGTGGGAGGCTGGCAGGCAGTGGAGATGCTTCATGGTTATTCCACATGCAGCTGTGAAGGAGTCCCAGAATTGCTGTTTTATTCATGCACAAAAGCGCTGAGTTACAACATAACAGCAACTCTTAATCTTACTTCTCGATCTGAGTCAGACTGCATCTAGTCAGAAGAAAAAGACTAGTATTCGTTCCTAATGCCAGGAAACAACTATTACTGAGTCAGCATTGGGCTCGTTCGGATAAACATTATCTTATTTTATCCGACCATTTTCTGCATTCTCAACACATTACTTTGTCAGTTTTTTATTATGATGCAAAACAGGCCAATAGTTAGTGTTATAACAAGATGCTTTCACAAGTAGGAGCTAGAATTAAATGCAGAGGTGATTAAGTTCAGTCTGGCAGATGGTACTTTGTCAGAGGAAGTGAAGGGAGCGAGGGAGGAGAAGATGGGAAGTCCTATTTTCTGTTGTAGCTACACAGAAATGAAAGTCCAAGGTCAGAGGATTCGTCACTCTAATGTGACTGTCATTTTCCTCATCCTGCTATTGCTGTTCATCCTCCCTCCTGCCCTTCATCAAATTTTTTTTCCCGTTTCCTACTGCAGTTAGTATGGCCATTACTCAGCTATTCTGAATAACTTCTCTGTTTAATAGAGCTTGGTTTAACATAATACCACTGACAACATGATATCTAGATTTCAATGAAGATTTCAAAAAGATACGCCTCTTGATGCCTTGCTTCCATACTTCACTTTGATGAACATGCTATTTTTTTAAACAACCCTTTTTTTATAGCAGTGTTTAAATATGAACATATTAATAAAATGTCCCATACTGCTTTATCAAGCATGAAATTTACAGTAAGTAGAAATAAAATAAACCTAATAAACAAATTACTGTATAATTAAAAGTCTGTCATGTCCTGGCACTAAACATTTTCCTAAAAAACATAGAAAGAAACAAATAAGGTTGTGGTTATGTAACTGCATATTGAACCCAGTTCTGCAGCTTGTGTTCTTTTGTGTGGTCAGCCTGCAGTGCATTTCCATATGCTGATACAGTTTATGGCTCTGCCTGCTCTCATCTCTCAGTTGTATCATGTGAAGGCACAGGGCAGCAGTTCTGAGCACAAAAGTACAGTATATTTCTGGTGTGTGTGTGTGTGTGTGTGTGTGTGTGTGTTTGCATAGTTGTTTTTTGTGTGTCAGGGTGACCTTGCTGGCAGCCTGGCTATCTTTGTTAAGCATGCTGACTGGGAGAATTGAGCCTTACTGGGGGAGGGAGGAACAGGGGATATGAGTCGCTGCTGCATTAAACAGGCAAGAGGGACATGCAAGCAAATAGAAGCATCATTTAGACAAGTTATATGCAAAGTTATGTCATTTCCTCCTCTCCCCAGTGAGGGTTAATGTCAGTGCTTTGATAGTAAGCATCAGCTGAATTATCTCATGCTAATACAGTTGAATTAGAGGCAGCACTAAGACTGTACACATCAGTCACAAAAGGCTGTGTGTGTTTTTGTGTCTTTGTGTCTTTCTCATTCTCTCTTTTTCAGTTTGTGTGTGTGTGTCAGTGTGTGAGTGTGAGATTTCTCTCTCTGATATCTGAATGAAAGAGGTCATTCACTTCCCAACACAAGCAGCTAATACAGCCCCAAGCTGTACAATAACGCTCTCTCTCCCTCTGGCTTGATGCTTCCCAGACTCCTCTTTCCACTTTTTTTTCTTATCCCTCCATCTTTCTTCCTCTTTTCCCTCCCTCTTAGCTTTGACTTGTACTGTAGTCTGACATCATCCCGAGGCTTTGTTACACCCTGGTTTTATCTATGTGTGTGTATGCATGTGCGAATGTGTGTCTGTGTGTCCAAAGTTTCCAGACGCAGCATTTTCTGCAGAGAGGGGACATCTGGTTGGACCCCTGACCTCTTGACCCTGAAAGCTGGCATACGCTTATACTACTTACACAACAGTAGCCCTTCATTTGGCCTTTTCTGTCATATGGGTTTGTTAATGTGGGAGGAAGAAATAATTTGACGAAATGTGTGTTGTTGTTTTTTAATTTGCAACATCTTTAATTCAGAGATATTCAGAGCGGGTTGTCTGAGTTGACTGTAACATGTGTGTGGTTGTTATACTGAGGTGATATTAAAATGTGAGCTCAAAGGGGATTCGCGTGTGTGAAATGGTGATGAAACACTTGATAATAATGTGAGACAAACTAGAAATATTTTAGTTATAAAGGAAATATCAGTGTAAGCGACACCAGAAAGTTATAGCTTAGAAAACTTAGTAGCCCTCAGAAAACAGTAATGAAAGTGGATCAGCTACAAGAATTTGATTAATATTGTGCAGTTAAACTGTTAAAGTACATAAACAGTTGTGTTCTATCAGCATGAGGGCAATTTTAGTAAAAAAAAAAAAAAAAAATCCCTGCTGTCACAGCTTGGTGGTTTTAGGGTGCTAAAAGTGACACTAGTCTCACTATTGGTGGTTTTGGTGTTAGGTTGAGGGCCTAACACACACATGTTGGTCTCTTCTGCCCCACAGTGGTAGCATCACACTCTTAACCACATGAGACAAGTGGTTTCTAATTTTTCTCTTTAGCCTGTCCTCACAACTATTCACTTTCACTGTGTTCCCTATAGCTCTCTACCAGTTACAGTTTTTATTCAAGTTTTTATCCTTTTTTTCTTGTTATGCTTTTATATAATGCGTCTTCTGGATACTCTCTATTCATTTATCAATTCGTGCTGTGGTCAAATAAAGGGTTTTTGTTGTTTTTTTGTATTTGCTGATAGTTGTGCAGGAAGGATTGTGGGAAACACAGTTCTACTCTCTGCCTTCCAGAGATCACTGTAGAATATTTTATTTTAAAGTGCTGAAGGTAATGTATCAATTATCTGTTCATGTACAACACAGGGTAGCCCCACAAAATCAAAGATGTAGTCTTTTATGCTTTAAAAAAAATTGGCCTACACAGATAATTTTCTGTTGCTATGGGAAATCAGTAACTGAGCCTCGGTATGCCTCAGTGTTGGAAAGCACCGGATAAACAGCTGGCATCAGGATCACATCTCCATTACCTCATGTTATCTGGTAACTGTGGTGCTTGGGAAATGACTAAGAGGAAAGAACATTAATACTGTGCTCCTAAGATATGTCCCAGGAAGACATGAGGATTATCAATTCTATGTGACCAAGTGCTGCATGATTACCTTCTTTTTTGATCATTGTTGTTCTCCAGTTAGACTTAGCTTTCTCAACCTGACAGCTTTGTTTTTAGATTCGATAGGGTTGAAAATCAAACTGCAGCACACAGAACTTGAATTAAAATAAAGACAAGGTCATTGAGGTTTGGAGATAAGCTTTCTCCCCTGATAGCAATTAAAACTTTTTCAGATTTTTGTTGTGTATTGTTTTGTCTTGAGGTTGCTAGGACTGAAATGTTGGTGGCTTTCAAGAGGGGAGTCGATAACTGAACCACAAACGCACACACACTCACACAGACACATGCACCGACACTCTCTGCGAGGTGAGAATAACTTTAGGACCCCCTGTCTGGCAGTCTGCAGTCTGAATCATGCTGAATAATGTCTCTGTGTTGAACACACACACACACACACACACACGCTTTTGTTTGATCACCCCCTGTGTCTGAAGCTTGTGAACACGCCATCACAGTCAGCAGACATCATTCAAAGATAGCCACTCATAAATATCACATCCAGGATGCATTGCTCACTCATAGCAACAGCAATAAACACACACACACACACGGATACACATGCAGACATAACTACCTTATGCACAAATACACATACTGTCCATGATACCAGTATGTGTGCACTTTGAAAGGTTGGACACTTCCTCAAGAACATATATCCAAATAGTCAAATATTCAGGTTCAGCTCAACATGTATGCATTCAAACGCATAAACATTTAGTGCATTTAGCTCATGTTCTAATTTATAGAATGACTGTGACATGCTTAAATAGAAAAATAAACTCACAGGAAGAACAGCATGTGGGTATCTCCCATGTGGTTTCCTTCTGAGAGTGTGAGGTAAAAACACACACAGTTACACGTTTCCGTCTGTTTAGTCCCATTTCATTTATTTACTGGTTTCCTAACGGTGCGCTGAGCAACGGCTACAGTCTGGTGGCTTGTTTCAGGGGAATGGAATTCACTGTTCGAGTGTCAGGGAGCGAGCGAGATTGAGAGAGAGTGAGAAGGCGAGCCGCATGGGGGAAAGAGGGAGGGCATCTGAATGGAGAGAAGGACTCAGAGAAGCTATTAGCAGCAGTGGTTATGGGCTGAAAGTGGAGAGATGTTGGAGAAACAAGGGGAAGATTGTTTTTGTGTCAAAACAGAAGAAGTGAAAGTAGAAGACGGATCCTTTTGACCAATGTTGACTGACTTTTGAAACTTACTGCACTGTAAAATCTCTGTCTCACATTTATGGATACATCTAGTTTTGAGACTATACCTGGAAACCTCAAGAAGTTGTAGTAGCTGTAACTTTTTGGGGTAAATCTTTGGACCTTTGTGACTTGAATTTTCCCTTGTGGAACTACCTGACATCTTTTTGGAATTTCGGAAGCAGAGCAAGAGTTAGTTAATCAAGATGGACTTGACAGACCCAACAGTCGTAACGCCCATCCTTGTGGTGACTTTTCACTTTTTGACGGCTGCTGGATTTTGGTTTTATTGCAGACGTCGCAGGATACCTGATTTTGATAAAGGTAAACTGTAACTTTTTATGCTTTGGTGGAGGTAGAAATATGCTACATTTTTTTCTCCTGGTTTCTTTCTTTATTGCTCACCTTATCTCTTTCACTGCTCCAGTTTTAATTTATTCTTCTTTGTTGAAAGAGAAGATGAGGATTTGACTTTAGATCCATGTGCTTCCTGTTGTGGCTCCACCCCTTCTGCTGTGGCATTTTTTAATTGACAGCTTCACTTATCTGTCAGCATGTCTTCATTTAAACCATTACTTTGACATTAAACTTTGAATCTGCACAGATTTTGATAGACTTTCAAAATAGCTTCTATGTAAATTATCATGATACTAAAGCTTTTCTGTCTTACAGCAGCACCTCCATGTTCTCAATTTAACTTTGAATAGAATGTAAAACAGTGTGTGATGTAGGGAGCCTAGAGGTTTCTCCTGTTTCATCGTCAGAGTTTTAATACTTTTGTGCTGCAGGACTTGATTGCTGTGTCTCATCTGCATCAACTGCATGAGTCAGTCGAGCACAGTACTCCATATTTGGCTCTTTATAGAGAAAGGCTGTGATTTTTCATCCACTGTTTAAATCAGCTAGTCACATCCATGTAATTTGACCTGCAGATTGCAGTGCGAGTGTATCCTTGGCTGCTTACGTGGCCAACTATGTCTTGATTTTATAACTAAATGCTCTACACCAAACAATGAGCTACTGTACTGCCAGTAAGCTGCTGAAATTAGTCATGTGTCTAATTATTCAGAGCTAATGTAATGATAAACACTAAACACCATGTTTTTCAGCATTGTAATTCCAAACAACTTCCTTTTGCCAAGCTTAAGTGCTTATTCTCATTTAAAGTCTGATGCAGATATTCATTATGTAACAGCCTGTTGTATCTAAACCATTCTGACAGAGGTTTACACTGAACTTTATACCTTTGCTTAGTAGCTGTCGGTAATGCACATAGTCCTAGTGTGGGTTTAAATCCACTGGGTCCTAACATTGGAAAGTTGAGTCGAATTTTAGGGGAGTTGTCATTAGATGAGACATCTGGTTTAGAGTATGTGTCCGAGTTTGTCTGGATTCAATGATCAGCTTAGATTCAGTGGTCAAGAGTTATTTGGCATTACATAACAGTGCAGATCAATGAGATTGATTAAAACTTAGAGGGCAGCACATACAACAATGATGCTAAAAGAGGTAAGGGGGCAGTTGAAGGTAAAAATATTTAATGAAAGAATGCTAAAGAAAATGCTACAGAAAAAAATTGTGATTGTAAAAATTTTCTAACATTTAAGTCATTTGACCTCATATCATTCATTTAAACTCACCCTCTGTGTGAATTTAATCACAGGTAGATTAAGCTTTAATGTCATATAGCTGATTTGAAACAGTTAAAATGTGTGTGTCTCCAATAATGAGTGTTAAGGATTTGCCAATGAGAGGGATTTTGAAACCAGGGTGGGGCAGGGCTGAACTCATCTGTCAAACTTGACTTTCATGTTTACTGGTTTGCTTACTCTTGACTTTAGGTCCTAGTTGAGGGTTGATTTGTGACATAGATGCATGCATGTATGGTCATGTTGCATGATGCTGTGGTCCTTACCTTATTTGTTACTTCATAGGAAACCAAGCCTGTCACAGTGGTAGGCCAAGCATGAAAGGGTGTGTGTTGGTGTGCAGCTTTATATATATGAACATGATGTGGTTCGTGTTGACATAATGACGGCTGTTTACACTTTCTTTGAAATGAAAGTCAAGATGTCTGACATTATAACACAGTACAGCTTGTAAGAGAAAATGGTGCCAAAAGCTGTTAATGTTATTTTAAAACTCATTATGATGATATATGGCTCAAAAAACAACGCCTTGTTAGATTCAAGATTACAGGAATTCTGAGACGCAACAAAAATAGACTGGCCACCAAAATGGGCAGAAAAAAAAAATTTCTCATAGAATATTATGGACTATCTTTGTGTTTTATATCACATCAGGCTGGTTGAAAACACTTTCATGACAGTGACCCAATAAATAAATGTCTTATGTATAATGCAGTATGGATCTACTGTAGTAGTTTCTCTAATATAAATTTGCTGGTTTCTTTTTAGCCTTTAGATGTCTCCCCTCTGTGGCCACAGGAGGGCAGAGATCTGATCTGATGACAGGGCTTGTGGCTATCTAGGCTAACTGGACAGCTGATTTGTGTGTAATTTGAACACATTACCTGCCAAACTTCTAAGGGAAGTTGAGATTTGAAAACAAAATATTGGACTAATCTCACCAAAAACTTTGTCTCCTCCAGTTGCCTGATTTGCAGATGCAGAGTGAGCTGGTAGTGCCCTACAAATATTTAGCATTCACTATTCGTAGCTCAATGAAAAAAAAGGGATGAGAAGTGGAAGGAAAGAAAGAATAAAATGAAAAAAGTGGAATGGAGGCTGCTGCCAGCTTTTGAGTGTCACCAGAGAGGAGGAGGAGGAGGAGGAGGATAAATGAACCCTGGAGGCCAGCTTGGCTGAAAAAGAAACAGAAAAAGAGAAAATGAAAGAAGGGAAGATAGCATGGTGGAATAGAAGAGGAAAAACGACCACTAAGAGACCTCCCTCATACTTTTAATTTCAATTGAATTACAAGAGAAAAAAGCCAGAACACCGGAAGACGAGGCAACAGAGAGGGAGAGCGAAGGAGATTAGAGGTGATAACGGAGGAGAAGGAGGGAGCGAGGGATAAGCACGCCACATGGTATTACAGGCGTAAGCTCTGTCTGGTATTTTTAGTGTGGATGGACCCTTTGAGATGGAAAGAGAGGAGATTCCCCATAAATTCATGGAGCAGAGGAAGAATCAGATGGCAAGAAGGAGCAAAGAAGAAGAGGACCTAAAACACAGAGGGGTGGAGATAAAGGAGTGATGGGGAAAGAAACAGAAGGATAGAAGGAAGAGGAGGAGCTTGTCTTAGTCCGTCTGAGCTTTTTGTGACTGCAAGAGTGTGTGAGTCACTGTCTCGCCGGGTCAGGTGTGTGTATCTGTGCTGTATGTAGCTCTAAGGAGAACACCTGCTTGAAGAGTCAGGAGCTGCTGTCATATCAGCCTTTGCTCTCATGACATCATCCCTTTATTGCTTCCTGACTCTCGTCCAGGTCACATGACCTTCTAAAGACGGTTGTTTGACTCTTGAGGCCTGCGCTGAGCATTTAGCCCGTGAAGACTTATTGCTTCCACGCTGCTGAATCCTGACTCTGCTTTTCTTTTTCCTTTTTTTTGTGATGAGACAGGGCAGAAATTATTCAGAACTGCACTGGTGATGTCTGGGACAGCAGAGCTATTTTGAGAGCGCGATGAACAACACAGGAGAGAAGGCAGAGAGGGGTTTCAATATAAAGAGAGGAGTTCGGGCTGTCATCTATGAAAGGAAGCAGAGAGCTAATGCTTTTGCCATGATTGGATGATATGTTCAGTAACAGACAGTGTGAGTTAAAGGCCTCTTATTCACTGCTGGTTGCTTATTGTCTCTGCCAGAAAAGCACAATTTTGGGCCGAGACCAGAAACATGACCGAGGCCCTTCTTAATTATGTACATGCTCATCAGCTTTCATCTCTGTTGAACACACACAAGACACAGGCATTAACAAGATGAATGACTGAGTTGGATTTCTTTTCTATATTAAATCAAACAACGTCACAAGTCCTCCAGGCCTTTCCTTGAGACTGAGGTTCATCTCAGTAAAAGTTATAGTTTCTCCCTCTATTTTTCCAAAAGCTATAGAGCTTACATTACTAGGGGCAAAAAGGCCTTAAGGCAGCTGACTCTTTTAAAAAAGAAAGCTTGGAAGTTTGTGTTTGCCTCTTAAGGAAAGGAAACATGAGAAACGAAGCAGGAGTGAAGGCATGGAAATTAGGATGGAGATATCATGGAGCTGCTGCATCTGGCTTTTGTCAGCTTGAACACAAACTGTGTTTGTTTGCATAGTGTAGCAACATAAGCCATACCTGTGTATTTTTGGACACTTTGTTACCAAGCAGGGCTGCTTACCTATGCAGAGAAGGAGAGCAATTGTGTAGAGAAAACAGAGAAACAAGCACCCCTGCAGCTCTGCAGAGCCACCATCAGCTGCAGTCTGAGCACAGACCGTCTGTTGTGGCCTGGAAACAGAGAGCGAGCGAGCAAGAGAACAAGTGACGGAGAGAGAGAGAGAGAGAGTGCCACTGCCTGGCGAGGAAGTAGTACTGACTGAAGGGGAGTAAACAGAGAGGGAGGGAGTAGGGGAGGGAGGCTGTCCTTTTAGAACTGAGGGCGAGGAGCTGACGCTGGCTTTGACACACACGTGTGAGAGCAACTGCTAGTGGCTAAAGAGTGAGGAACAGAGGGACAGAGGGAGAAAGCTGGCCATGAGAGACTGACATGACAGCAACCACAGGACTCAAGAAGAAAGGGAACGGGTGAACCACAGAGAGATTCAAACGAGAAGAGTAGAGACGGTGGTAGAGAAACTGGTAGTACCTGCCTGAGCTCTCTTGGTGGTAAACACTCACCCGGCAGCTTTCAGCTCTGGATACGTGGAGGCAGCTTGCTGCCAAAGACGTCTCACTGCTATAATTATCTGACTTCTGTCTTCGATGATGCACCGTTAACATCAAATGAAGCTCTGATTAGCTGAGGAAGGAAACATAAGAGCTGCGGATGATGTGGCCTGACTACAGGAATGAATGTCATCTCAACGCTCATCTGTACTCGCTCATGTGCTGCGCAGGTCAGTGTGTGTTCATGCACAGGTGAACCTGTGTGCATGTGTGTAGCTGCACAGTGTTTGCAGTTGTTGTTTACATGCTGTCAGTGTTCAGAGTGGCTCCCGTCAGCACGTGTTTCACTGTGTGTTTGAACAGTTCCTATTTGTGCATATACTGGTGACAATAGTTATGGTTAAGGTCTCTATAAATCATTGTGGCTGTCAGGGCAAAGGGCCAGACAACAGTATGAGTGTGTTGTGTGTGTTAGTGTGTGTTTTGTGTTGTGACAGCATGTAAGGGGGTGTGTACATCTTAACAATGCCTCCCTCTGTAGATGATTAAGCGCCTTTCTGTGGCTGTCACCCACATTACTTGGCTGTTCTCATGTCTCTGATTTAGGTTTGTAAAAATAATAATGTATAAGGTCACGCCTCATGGATTTATGACCTGCTTGCCGCACCTTCAGTACAAAGACCTGACAAGTTAGTCTTCACAAATTCAGTGATAAGTATGTAGTGTGGTGCAGTTGACCGATATATATGTGTGTGTTTGACCCAATGGCATGCACAAGCCTGAGTGTATGCTCTGTGCTAACTAGCTCAGCTACCCGGGCAGGTTTAAGGAGCAAGGCGTGTAGCAGTGGTGAAACTATTTTGCAAGAGCATGTTGAAATATGTGTTCTTAGCCTGAGGGCTTGCCCTTTCTGTAGATTCCTTAATGTGTCTCCCTGTATATGTCACGTCTGTTATGCAGTCTCAAGATTGACCTTGAGTTTGATCTGGTAAAGATATTTGACCTGCTAAATCCTAAATCGAATTTCCTCTTTGGAAATCCTTTCTACTTTTGGAGTTGAACAGTTGAAGGTGTCAGGACTGTTTAGAGGCTCTGTGGAAATCTGTAAGTGTGTCTGTTTGTATAGGTGTGGGCAAAAGATAGACAAGCTAACAGAATCTTTGAAGGAGGAAGTGATACCTCCTATCTCTCCACATGGCTGCCCTCCCTCATGGCTTCACTATGGAAACTGATAAACAGCTGATGGAAGGGAGGAACATGCAGCTTGCTGTTTTCTGATTGGCTGAAGCTGAATCTGTTTGACAGATTGGAGGGAAAATACTTTGCCATTATTGAGTTGTTTAGTGTGTGTACTAGTTTTGATATGACAAGGTTTATTTAACATATATGGTCATCTACTTGACTAAATATTTTAATATAAACAATAACACTACAAACTTTTATATTTTTTTAACATCTTATAATGTATTACTTTGTTCAACAGAAAATCAAAAACTGAAAGATATTCAGTTTGCTATCACAGATTACATAGAAAAAAGCATCAAGTTCTCACAGATGACAAGCTAGAGCCAGAGAATAATTAGCTTTTATTTCATGTTTGACTCAAAAGGATTATTGATTGTTAAAATAATTAATAGATTATTTTATACATGTACTTTATTATTGTTGCAGCTCAAATTTTTTTTTTTTTAAATCATGTGCTTACTGACCGTAACGTGTTGATTGCTATATGTCATAATTTTATAAACTTTAATGGATACTTTAGTTAACAACAAAAACCATTTTATTCTTTATTCTTTCGATTGACTTGAGGAACAAGCAATATGACTTAAAAGGATGTTTAACTATCAGAGGGAAGTTAGATAGTTAAACAAAATAGCGGGAAGGGAAAAACAGAGAGGGTCTGTGTTTTCTCCCAGACAGACTGATATGGGCAGAAAGGAGCTGGATAGGAAGAGAGGCTCCGTTACTGGGGAGAAAGAGGAGGTGGTAGTAGTGGTGATGAAGGGCAGGACAACGGTTGTGCCTCAGCATCAGGCTCTATTTCTGGTCAGCTGCCTCACTCCTGTAGCTGGTTGAGGAAACAGGCTGGAGCTTTACCTGGCTGCAAATCAAACTTTAGTTAGAGATTGAAGAAACTGAAAAAGTTAGACCTCTAGACAGTTTTAAAGTAGCTATCGAAGGAGGATCTCCTAAAGTAGACACAGAGAGTTTACTCAGGATGGGTCGTCTATGTAAACCGTTGTAAAGATACCTGCTTGAGACTTAACAAGTGGTTGCATTTGTAGAAGTGAAGGACTCTTCTTAACATTATCTCGAGTTTTTGTCAGTTAACTCAAAGAACATCACTGTTTTTTTAACAGTTTCTATTAATTTACACCAAATACAGTACTGCTTTATATTGCACTTAGAAAAAAAATCAAAAGGAAATGTAGTAACCTTAAAGAAGATTGATAAATCTTAGAGGTGGTGCTGTGAATGTGTACACAACTGTTATCAAGTTACTTTGTTGTGTGTTAGTATCTTTTGTTTGGTCTATTACGGGAAAGTTAACAGAAAAGCTTCAAGGAAGTAATTCAATACAAACAGCTACTAAGCCATTAAGTGTAAGAATGTTTGTGTGTGAGTGTCAGTGTGAGTGTGTGAGTGTGTGTGTGTATGTGTGCGTGTGAGAGAGATAGTTAAGAACAGCTACTCTCTTGTGGAAACCCCTTCAAATTGTTGTTCACAAATCAAAACAAATATAAAAAAATCTAGCATAATCAACTATTTCGTTGGGGATGTTTTCCACTCTAAGCTGGATTTTTATGTGCGTGTATTTGTGTGAGTGTGTGTGTGACCTCATCATCCAAACAATTCAGTGGACTATTCACGCTGACTGCAACAACCATGCTGGATTTGGATTATGTAATAAACCTCCCCCCTCTCTCTGTTTCTGTTACTTTAGATGAGCGGGACAGAGTGCAGAAGAAAACCTTCACAAAATGGGTCAACAAGCATCTCATCAAGGTATGTGTCCCTGAGTTGGTTTGATTTTCCATATGTTGGCTTTGTGGAAATGCTTGTCAGGGTTACTGTACTTCCATTTGTCATAAAATAAATGTTCTTGAGTCATAACTCACATTGAATTTTTTAAAAAATAAATGAAAAGCCTCAGATTTTTAAGAGACTGAACCATATCATCTACTCTGGTCTGTTTGTTTGCCTTTTGCTTCTCTAGGCTGATCTCTGATCTGTGTTAATGTGGCCTTGTCAGAGCAGCTGACTGGACTATTACATCAATAGATGAGAATCTACCCAGATTGCTTTGCCTTTTGGCTTAATCACTGTTACCTTATGGCTCTATAGTTCAGGCTTGTTAAATCGTTTCCCGCCATCCTGCTGGGTTTGCAGTAAGCCGTGTTTAAAGCCAAAGCAAAGTGAAGGATAAAGTAAATTTGATACAGTTTTGACCCCACAAAAAGTGTATATTTGTGTTTTTTTTAATTTTTACTTCCTCTAAAATCAATCGCTGTCATGCGGTGTTGCATCTTGCACAGTATAAGCAATAAAATTTGTTACTCATTGTTTCTGGACAATAATGCAATAAATAATAATAATTCATTAAACCCTGTCATGAATGCCGATTGTACCTGTTTCCATTGCAGGTATGGCATAAAAAGCCATTTGTAAGTGAGTTTTAGTGTTGTTGTTATTGTTGTTGCTGTATTTTCAGTGAATGAGTCCACTATTATATCACAGTAAATATAATAATACATAAAAATACCTAACAGACCTCAAATCAGTATAAGTTAAAATGATTCTTGCTGAGTAAAACACTTCAAGTAGAGGACACAGATTTTTTTTTTAAAGATAATAAAGGGAAAACAGTACAGTGATTTATTTTCCCTGTTGTCGCTGATTGCTATATACAGATTATTTCTCCTGTGCACGTCACCGACAGCCCCCTTTGCTTGCCACGTGTGCATACTGACATCTGCACACATATTTATGCATTTCTATTGCGTTAATAAAGTACAGTACGTTTGCCATGTATTAATTAAACACACGTAGATGTTCGGTTATTCTGAGAAGAGGAGAATGCAGGGTATTTCTGTCACATGACTAAAGAATGAAGCGTCTGTCTGACCCCATAACTCTGGGGCGACTGTCGTCACAATGCCCAGCCTGTGAACGTAACTCTATATCAGCTGGCACTGCCACACCAACCGCTGACTGTAAATGTAGGTCAGAGATGGAGAGTGAGAGCAGCAGCAGGAGAGGCAGGATGATTTTTTAGTGCTTCAGCGAAAACTCTATGAGTTTGTAAACGGTTGTGGCTGTTTGGCTGCTTTTGTATGTATTTTTTAATACCACAGAACAGCTGGATTAATGGGTTGATAAATTGCTTAGGCAGTCAACAAACACATTATTAACTGGCAGCAATTTTGATGTTTGATTAATTGTTTAAGTCTTAAGTTACAAAAGCACAAATATCTAAACATGATAAAAAGCAGCAGATTTTGGACAGAAATATGCATTGACACAGAATTGAATAGCGTCCGAGCACACTGGATAATGCCTCTTTTCCATGATGAAATAGGAATGCTTTTATATGGCAACCTCCAAAATTTCCTGTTTCCAGCCTCCTTAAATGGGAATTTTTTTTGGTTTCTTTGTTTTCTAGGAAAGCTAAATAAAAATCTTTCAATCGGGAGACTTTTGCAAATTGTTAATCTGGACTTAAATAGTCAATACTTGTGTCTGTGTATTATTAGACCAAATAATTATTAGATTTCCCTGTTTGGTCTGATTTTAGATTTGAACTTTTGTGTTGTAGGGCACTGTCGAGACAAAAGGAGCTATTAAAAGACATAAGCAGTGGCACAAGAAATCCATGTATTTTTTCTCTAATTTTTGACTTTTTTTTTAAGATCACATGCAATTTAAAGACATAGATGACAGTCTGTATCAAAAGATTAATTAACAGATTAATTGTTGATGAAAAATTGATGCTCTTCTAATTGTAAATGTTGAAATTTGATAGACTATTAAAGTAGAAAAATTAAAGAAGAAAAGCCTAGGAAAAGAGGGACAAAGCAGACAGTCGCTCCAGGCAGCAAAAGTCGGCACAAACAGCTGCTGTTCTTTTACACTTAATTTTGTTCAACCACACACTCACTCACTCAAAAACACACACTGCCAGCCATTCCAAAGAGTTAAAGAGTGTTAATCTTTACTAAAATATGAAGATGAGAGGAGGGATAGGTGGAGGGAGATGGCTAGGGAAGGTTGACAAAAAAGCTTTGATAGCATCAGAAAGAGCTGTTGAAAAATCTGCTCTCACTGTATGAAAAGCTGTTGCTGAAGAAGTAATATTTCAAAAAGCATCGATGTCCCAACCCTGTGTTCTTTTATAGAGAGAGGGGTGAAATAGTTCTGTCTTCCACATCATCTGTTGACTCTTAGCCAATGCTGTTGATTCTACAAACCCCCGCCCTATCTGCAGGGATTTAGAGACAAACACAGACACAGAAACAGAACGAGGGTTAAGTTAGAGGGAAAATTAAGAAAGAAAGATGGATTAGAAAATAGGCCTGCAGGAAAAAGAGAGGGAACATTAAAGCTATGACAAAGAGAGAGAAAAAAGGTAAATAAAGATCGACAGGGGCCTTCTGCCCTCAGGTGACATCATCACTCCCCATTTCCTGTTTGCTCTGTGTGTGTCATGTCTAGTATGGCTTTGGCTGTTCAGGTGTGAAGGGCGTGGGTGTGTGTTTGTGTGTACGTGTGTGTGTGCGTGCATGTGAGTGTACAGTGCAAACAGGGGCCAATAGAATAAACACTGGCCTTCAAGCTACCTGCTGCTGGCATGCAGGCATGCAGTGACACACTTTGACCCAGCAGGGTGTTGACACAATGAGCACAAACCTGGTAGCTGTGGATTAAGAAGTCAGGAAGGACTAAAAGGTTTTACACAAAGGTGAAGAACTGTTAGCTTCACTGTAGCTCATTTAGCTAACAAGATATTTATCCACATTCAGTCTGTTTGTCAAAGTAACTCAAATGAACTACTTCAGCAAAGCCCACACAGACAACAACAACAAATACATCAGCAAATGTTGCTGTCAACACTGATTTTTAAATTAAACCTGTATATCATGTTCTGTTCCATAGACCATGTCCAAATTGATGCAAACACATTTCACCTCATGGTCATAAGTCTTGTGCGGTACTTTTAAAATGATAAATTAGAAAAGCTTGTACAGTAGCAACCATGAAACCCAGTGCTCCACTTAATGTTAGAAACTCAATAGATGAAGAAAACTACAAGCTGTTCAGTAGTAAAATATTCTAAAGCTAATTTTTTCTAAGTTAGAAGTACTTTTTTAAAACATCTACCTTGATATCAAAACTTGAGTCACACTACATTTAGCATCATGTCATTTCCAGGATCACAAGCTAAATTAGCCATCAAATAGCTACCCTCATTCATTTTGCTACCCTGCTACAGATGTCAAACCTCATTTAACCAGTATGTCCCTTTAAAAAAAGAGAAACGATCCTCATATTTAGCTTAACAGAAGTTCATGTTCAGTATATCAGTGCAGTGCTGTTACTGTTGCTCAGGTGCTGCCAGCATGCCTGTGGTTTTTATCGTTACCTCTGCTTTAGTGCCAAAGGCGTCTGACAGCTGCCATCACTACACATCAGACTCAGCTGGCTGTGTGAGCAACTTCCCTCAAGACACACAAAAAAAAAAAAAAAATTAAAAAATCTAGTGATGCAGCTGAGTGTCATTGAGCAGTTTTTATGCTGTGATTTGATTCTGGACTTTTTTTTTCTTTACTGGCTGTTGTATTTTTAACAACAAAAATGTATCACACAGTGAGTCTACTGTAGACTCAGTGTTTGATGTGTTGTGTCATGCAGTGGGACTTTCTGATGGGCCATCTTTGGAGGCCTTTGGGAGATCAGACAGCAATAAAACAACAGAATTTCCCTTTATGAGAAGCTTATTTGGCACTGTGGTTTGATTTAGTGTAGGTACAGAAAGCTGCTTAGAAAAAGAGTTTGTTTGGTCCACGCTGACTTTAATGTTTGCCACAAACAGAATGAACATAAAATTGTCATCATTTTTTGAAGTATAACTTATTTTAAGGATTTGTGTTTGGTCTCTGTGCCGCTGAGAATGTCCAACAAACAGGGTCCAGACAAATGATTGAAAATGAATAGAATAGGATTTTTCAGGGGCTTTGGCTCATTTCGAAGCACATGTTGGGTTTCCAGTAAACTAGTAATAAAAAGGTCATGGACAGAGAAGATCCCACCATTCAGGCTAGCTCGGAACTGTGGACCCCCTCTGACACATTGAGACATGGTTAGACAAAAACAGCACCTCATTTCCAGTCAGACTCTGGTCTTCCTGCCATCTAATTAACACTTGTTTCATCAGTTCCCTTCTAAACAGCTGATGTCAGTCCTAGATGGAGATAAAAAGGCAACGACAAAAGGGCAGGGTGTGACAAATGAGCGAGGAAGAAGAGAAATAGATGGGGAAAGTATGTTATTGAGGACAAGAGGAGGATTGTTATTACATTAGTGTCTTCAGTATTAAGCCAAAGACACTTTAAAGTCTGAGCCAAACCCCAAAAAAAGCCTCTTGTTCTGCCTTAAAACAGACAAAAGAGTTAAAATTTGACGCATCTATTTATAAGAACAGTACTTGAATGGTTTATATATTCTTTTTCATTTCAATTAATATTTTCTAATTTGTAACTTAAATGCAGAGGTAAGACATCTCCAGCTTTTCAGCTCTTGTGACTGTCTTGCCCTCTTCTGGTGAAATGTGTTAGTACAGTTTTTGTCTTGTGGCCAGGGCTGCAGCAAAACTTTTATCAGTGCAGGTACAGCATGAAAAAGGAAAATCACTGTAATGCAGGTAGACTGGTGCCCTTGGTAGCCAAGAAAGATCTGCATTTTTGGAGCAACAATTTTGAAGCAGTTTGCATTGATCTTTGTTGCAGGCCAACCTCCCTCTGCTACTTTCCAATGATAACAAACATCTTAAAACTGCATTACGTTCAGAAAGAAAGTTTTTCCTTTGCTATTGCTTTTCTGCAATTAATTTTCTGTGCCTATTGTTCTTATTTTATACACTGATGAACTGGTAAGTAGTCTGGATAAAAGCAAAGCTTGAGACCCAGACGGTGAATCTTAAGTCTTCTGAATCACAAATAAGATGTTAAATGATTTCCACATAATGATGTCAACATAAACAATACCCTCTCTCAATAGCCCAAATTGTTAGTTGGTTTCAGTTCACTCCATGTGATGTTTTTCTTTTCATCTCAGATTAGCTGATTATTATTCACTTTATGTTTAGCCTCTGTCTGTCTCTGTCTCACTGAGTGTCCCACTTTCCAACACAAAAAACACTGATGCTGATCAGCCTGCTGAGTCACTTTGCCAGTAGCAGTCGCTACCGGTGACAACCAACCCCCCCACCCCGAGTTGTAGAGAGGATGTCATGGAAACAGAGACAAGAGGCCACAGCTGGTGCTTGGTCTCTGTTGGCCCAGCAACCGCTGTCATGAGCCCTGTCAGCTGTGGGGCACTTGTCCCTGCAGATGTCAACAGTGTTGAGTCAAAGGAGGCATGATTGTGTGGAATTAACTCTGTCTCTCTCTGTGTTTTTCCCTTCCTTTCCTTCCCTATTTCTGCCTTCTCTTTTCCTTTGTTGCATTCTGCCCTTTACTGTCTCAGGTGAGGAAGCACATCACAGACCTGTACGAGGACCTGAGGGATGGACACAACCTGATTTCCTTGTTAGAGGTCCTCTCTGGAGTCACTCTGGTATGGATGCTTATCCCTCTTTTCACACACCTGCACAAAAAAATTATTATTGTCTCACTTATTATCACTCCTCAAGACTTTCCATTACACTCTCGTGCTCTGCTCCATCACAAATTCTTTTAACTGAAGTACAAACAATCATAGTCCTGAGAATATTAGATTCTATTTTTAAAAAGACCTTTGGAGTTCAAGCAGCCGATGAAACTTTTCCAGCTCAAAGTTGACTCTCTGGTCCAGGTTGACCTACTATTACTGCCAAGTTGAACAACCTCGCATTTTTATCTCACCAGTATGTCATGTAAACAGAAACTGAGCTCCGGCAGAGTGACTTTGGTCAGCATGATGATGTATGAGCCTCAGTCCTTAAGCCTGATTTGCGGTATTCTGCTCAACATTTCTGGTGACAGAAATTAAAGAGTCACACAAAGCTTTCAGTTTATGCTTTGAAATGCTGTTTTACGCTTCTGTTTTACGCTTCTAGTCTATTTCTGTCACATTTGGTAAAGTGTAATCTTCACAGAAAGCTGTGTTAATCACACTATGCCATATTTGTCTCATAAATGTATTAACTATATCTACATTGAATGGTCAAGGCTTCTGAGCTCAGTATTTAACTACAGGCAGTTTTGTGGAAATAAAGTCGATGGATGAGTAAAAACATACACTGTTTATTTTCTCCCACAGAGCTGACATCAGTTGTTTGGTTTCATTAAATTTCAGTTGTCAGTCAGCTCAGTGAAGGCTGTTTGGCCTGATGCTGTCCTCTCAACTCACTGAGAGATTCTGCTGGTGTGCTGAAAACAGTTTCAGAGTTCATTTGGATTACAATCTAAATTCTTCATGTTGTCGTTAATAACAGCACCCAATAACACGGCATATGACAGCGTCTGCAACATCACAAAATACTTCATGTGCTTGACATGAAAGAAAAGTGTCAGATTTGTTAAAAAGAGGTTGTTTCCGTGGAGCGCCACTCAGCAAAAGTGTCGAGTGCTTTGGCATAAATCAGGTTTAATGCTGACAGACAGACAAGCCACAGTGTGACACAGGCTGGTTTAGCTGCAGACAGATGGACTAATAGAACCAGACTGCTGACTCTGGTCTGCTCAGACAGTCACACAGTCACACACCGGAAACACTGCTCCTCTCTGACACCTTAACTCACCTTCATGAACATTGTTTCTGTGAGAAAGTTACACTGAGTTACTGTGTTAAGCAGTTAAATTTTTTATTATTTGCAGTTACAGTATTTTGTCCCCTCTTTTATTTGTTCCTGCCCTCTATTATTCCATTCTCTTTCTCATACTACATCTCTTTTTCCTCTTCTTCTATTTCTATCTCCCATTTTCCCCTCCTTCTGTTACCATAGCAACAGAAGAGCGGCCCTTCTTTGAAAAAGGCATACGCCTCGCGGGCCCCCCCTCTCATCCTGCTCGGAGGGGATGATGAGGAGGAGGAAGGAGCTCAGGGAGTATGTTCAGATCAGACCCTCTCTCCCTCCACTGCTCACTCTGTCACTGTTGACCTCTGACCCTTCAGCTTTACCCTTTGGCCCATAGGTGGAGCTGTGAGGCTGCATGAGAGTGCTGTGCCACAGATTATATGAGCAGCTTTCTGGGCTGTTCATGACACCATACTATGCTGTGTAACTGACCGACACTGCAAACATGTTATTATTTCTGTTGGGTGACAGCATCATAACAAACCTCTGGTGGTCTTATGTTTTAAGTGTGTTTTCCTCTACAGACAGACAGATGGAGTCAAAATGAAAGTTCATCAGCTTTCAAAAACATCACAGTTTCTGAAAAGATTTGAAGTTTTCACCCAACAATGCTCTTTGACTATTTTGCATGAATAGTGCACACTAAAATGTAGCTTATACTGTACTGAATCATACACTCAGTGGCCACTTTAGAAGATACCTGAAGGGGGAATAACAACACATTTCAGTATAATGTAGTCAAGAACAACACCATTACTAACTGCGACCCTAAAAAAATAAATATGTAGTTGTATAAACCCATTAAGAAAAATGTATATATTTTTAAAAGTGTTGCCAATCTGTTGAATTGGATTTTATTGCAGTAAAAGGTGTAACTGTAATTCAAAGTGGCTTGGGAGTGAATGTTTATTTTTAAATCCTGTAAGTATATAAGTGTTTAAATATTTGTAAAATTGTATAGTAATATGTACCTAGTTAAATATTAACCTCTTCAAAAAAAGATAAATTGCATTCTTAGAGGGTTTCCCTCTAAAAGGAAGAAAGAATCTGAGATATATTTACTTAATTTTACAATAATCAATTACTGGACTCATTAAAACATTAAGGAGCCCAGAATTATGGGAAAACTCTGTGTCTGTTTACTTTTTATTTAATGAAGAGGTTACACTTCCAAACACAAACTCAACCTTCCTCTTTCTCCACTTTCTCCTCTCCTCTACCTCCTCTTCTCCTCTCCAGTATTTGTTGATGTCTTGCTGATGTGATGACTAATCCTGAGTGAACCTTTCTTTACCAGCACAGTGTGAACCCACATCTGTATCTTGCACTCATGTATTCTTTGCAGCCAGAGTGTGTTTGTGTATCTGTGTGTATTTTCTCTCTCTCTCTGAAACTCTATCTTTGTTCCCTCTAAACTGTAAACTGTATCTGTTGGGAAAAGTATGGTGTTGGCCAAATATAATGAGAAAATGGTCTGAAATGAAGTTTGCATTTTTCATTTTAAACCAGCATGGTTTGGGTCTAGTTTGCTCCTTAGTTTTGGCATGTCTTTAACAGCTCCGGTTGAAGACAGCGCCCCCTAGAAGACCATTTCATGTCAACACCACCATGCTGAGTTTTTACTTCACTGCACTGTGGACTGAATTCAGCTTTATTTGCACTCACTGCTGCCTCTTGCATTTGTGTAGCTAAAAAGTACTGAGTTTAAATTTGTAGCTGACTTTCCTTTTTTTCTTTTCTTTCCAGCCCAGAGAAAAGGGGCGAATGAGATTTCATCGACTACAGAATGTCCAAATAGCGCTGGACTTCCTCAAACAGAGACAGGTATGCACATGAACACAGAGCTTCATTTTGTGCACACATTCTACCTTTCACTCTGCATCTTGCTATTGTGAATTAATATCTTATAAACTTACACAGAATCCCTTTTTTTAACTCTCAAACTGTCACCTAAAACACTTCTTCCTCCATATCTCATAGTCTTCATCTTTCTTGCCCTGTATGTGCTCTCTCTTGTCTCATTAACTGGAGACAACAGTGGTGTAGAAGAGACCTTGTCTTCCTCTGCATTCTCCACAGTTTCATTGTAGGCCTCATTATACAGCCTGATTGGCTTGGCTTAGCCTGAACCACAAGCTATAACAAGGTCTTAGAGGGCCTCTTTCACATAATTTGCTTGATTTTTAAAGTAGAGATCATTTTTTGGTCCATAATGAGCAGAAATAAAGACAAAGTACGTGTTTTCTTCTCATTGGTCCTACCTGGTGTATGTTAGACTTTTGTAGTCACTGAAATTGCCTACTTTTTGGACAAAATATTGCTTCTGTTTGGCAGATCTTCTACATTTGATTCTCAAACCAAAAATTCTCTGTTTTCCTATTTTCAGGTCAAACTTGTGAACATCAGAAACGATGACATCACTGATGGGAACCCCAAACTGACGTTAGGTCTCATCTGGACCATCATCCTTCACTTCCAGGTCTGTGCCCTTCACATGCTGCTCTGTAGCTTCTGGCTTCTGGTGTTTCCTGGGTTGAACTCAATTAATAGATATTTTAGTCAAACCAGGATGTACATAACTTTTTGAGTTCCTGTTGGAGAAGCTTAATGGGTAGCTGAAGGGTCTTATATTCAGCTCTAAATGATATTTACCTCTAATTGATTATGTAATAATTGAGTTATGTCCTCCATCAGTACTGTTTCTACACAGTCTGGATGTTAAACAGATGAAAGCAAATTGCTCCAAATTTGGACTTACGTTCCCTGTTGTTCTGTGTCTACTCAACATTTCAGTCCAGCTGAGATGTTGCCAGGCTGAGCTTAGATGTGCGTGTTCGCACATGTGTGTTTTTGCAGCACTGACTGGAAATCACAAAGTGTGTGTATGCTCATGTTCTTCTGTGGAATTTCTAAGCAAGATGCACTCTGATTCTTGAGTGTTTCCTGCCAGTATTCTGATTTACTTCACAGTCTGTTCTCAATAAGAGCAGCTGGCTGTGTCTTTCTGCTATGTTATTCTGTGTATTTATGCCAGGCTGGGGTATTTGGATTATATTTTTGTAGATGCACTTTTTGCAGTGTTCTTTTGCAGGTTAGTGTTTTATAAGTGCTGTAAGAATGTGCATTGTGACTGTGATTTAAGGCATTTGGACATATCTGTGATTTAGCAGTGCTGTTGCCTTGAGTCTGTGTTATGAAACAACCTCTTAGCAGGCCCTTACAGGAAGAAGTCCTCTCAAACATCACACAAGGACACTGTTTGGCTTTAGTTTGGCAGTTGGACAGGCCAGCAAAAAGGGAGCTCAGGGGACAGCATGTTCAGGCTCTAAGCTTCCATATAAACCCTGATCCTGGATTTACAGTCTGTTCCTGTACATCACATGCAAGCTATTTTTGCTAAAATTGTCCCATTTTAAATGTGTGTCTCCTATGGGCTGATAGACCTCCAGTCTGGAGGATAAATCCCTTCCCCCAGAATGTTGGCAGCTTCAAAGTTATTCCAGGAGTTGCTGTGCAAGGAGTGCATGATAGCCTGACAAGATATAAACTGTACTTTACTCTCCATACTGATTACAGGTGGAACTCTAACTGTACACAGGTTGCATGCTTTAGTTATTCACAGATTAACAGTTGCTAATAGTCAGCCCCTCTCTCCCTCAACTGCCCACTCTGTCCCTTTTGACCCCTGACCCTTTCTTAGCAGTTGCTTATAGTAAATAAAACAGTTTAAGGACTACATGTATCTAAAATGAATCATTCTGATTATTTTCTGCGATCATCTTATCACAACTAGTAATATTTTTTTAAGTAATATAAGTAAAGTTTAAAATTACATAGCACATTGCCAGAGCAATATTACGAAGCGCTTGCAATGAAAAACAAAACAAAAAAATGAAATCAATAGGTCACAGATTTAGATTAAATGTTGTGCTCTGCAGCTTAAATATTAGATGGTTTACAACTTCAGGAATAAAGGAAAAAAGATGTAAAAACTGCATCACTTGACCAGGTTGGTGTGCTTTGTCAGTCATTTGAACTGTTGTGTGTTCTTGGATTCCTGATGTTGAACAATTTCCACGCAATGTCCCTGCATCACAGCAGCCTGGAGACAAGGTTGTTCTGTGAAAATCATTATATTGGTACTCACATTTGCCACTGGGTCTGAAACCTGAGTCATACACTGCAGCAACATTATAGACAAAAACAAATAAATACAAAGCATAAAACATCCTCAGCATCTCAAATTCCTCCTTAATAATCACTGTTGAAACAGACAGTTTTTTTTGTCCCACTGATTTTTAAATAGGGTAATGAACTAATTGTAGTTATCATAGCTGACCACTAGACTGTGCTGTGATGTGACCCGTAGCAAGGTGACACTGCCAGTTGATTGCTATGGAAACAGCAGCACATGACACCCTGGCAACTGTTTTAGCAGGCATGACTCAGCAGAACAAAATGTTACAGAGAGTGAGTGAGGTGAAGGGATGAAGGAGTGCAGGAGGAAGACTACAGGACTCACCCAAAGATGATGCACAGGACAGGGGCTAAAAAAGGCTGCAATATTTCTGGAGGGAAGAAATGAAGGAGGAATAAAATAAAAATATGTGGAAAGAAGGAATTTGTCCACAGAGCTGCAAATAGTTTCAAAGTTTCCAGAGTTCAGTGGGTTCAGGAGATGTCGATAAGAGCTGCCTTGTGAAACTCCAGGCACACACAGCTCTGTGTGCCTGCAAGCAGCTGTAGTTTGATGATCAGTAATTAAATGACTATAAATGCTTGGTAGTAGCTCAGCATCATGTGCCACATGAGTTTAATCTGTTCAATGTCATCCTCTCTATGTCACGGTGTCCTGGTGTTTTATCTATAACTACAATGCAAAGCGTCACAAAAAAGGTGCTTTCAATTTTTATTAAAATCCAATCGCTAAATCTCTTTAAAAATATGTTTTTAGTTCCATATAAAGTATAATGCACAAGAAGTATTGTCACAAAATGCTGTTCCTTTCTGACTCTAAATAATATCATAGTAACATGTTGTAACTGCATATTGAACACCACATGTCCAGTCAGAGTTTGCAGTTGCACAGTTTGTTAAATCACAAAGTTGCAGAATGTTAATAAAAACACAACTGCAGCCTCATTTTATATGTGATACGTGACCCAAATCAGCAGAGAAATCCATAATTTCCACATTAGTCCCAAAGGCCACTTTGGTCTGATGATCATGATGATGAAGAAATCATTTCTGGAAACAAGCCTCCAGGTCTTTGTGAACAGGATGTGTATGTGCATATGAGTGACTCAGCATGAAAGCTAAGTATAGCAACTCACTCAGTGAGCTATCGTTTTTATTATGAGGGTTGTAGCTGTTGTTAGTCATTATTTCACCAGCACATGAAATCACAGATGAGGTGATATTTCTGTCTTATCTCACTCTGTCAGCTGACTCGGACAGACTGCCTCTACAGCAGTCCTGCTAAAGTCAAACAACTTTAAAATTAGAGGGTTTTAAAGACATTTGTATATATATTCTGCACATATTTCAGTCTTCTTGTCCAGTGCTGAAGGCTTAGTTTATCACTGAAAGCAAACTAATTGAAAACGTAGATCTTTTCTTCATAAACGGCCAGCTATTGTGACAAAGCCTAAATTTTGATGTTTCTTGAGACAGTGTGCAGAAAGCCTTCTAGTATCTCATCCAGTATCCACTGTTCACAATATTAAGATGATTTGATGAATTAATTATTACTATGTTTATGTTTTCACTATCATCAGAAATCCAGCCTGTAATGTGAATGTCAAAGACTACCACAGATGTGACTGTCAGAATATTAAAAAAACGTTTTTTTTTTAAAGCTATCAATAATATGATTTTTTTCAATCTCATGATATACATTTTTTTTTAATCTGCTTCTTATTTAATCTGGGCTGTAGTTACTCAGTTATACCACTAAATGGCACTAGTTAGCTCAATATTACATTTGATCCCTGTCTGTGGGCCGTCGTCCTGCTGCATCTTGCCTGCCTGTGATTGGGTAAGCTAACTGTACGTCACTGCTAATTCCTGCTGAGTTAATTTATGAGCTGGTGAAGAAATTCATCTCTGTTTCTCTGCTCTGCTTCAAGGCACAATCAGCAGGTAGGGTCACTTTATTAGTGTTGTCTCTTGGTAGCAATAAAGGCCCATATTGCATCAGTTGATCACCATCTGTGTCAGGAAAAGTAAGTTCATGTAGACTAGTGCAGCTTCTAAAAGAAGAAGTTAATGTGCAGGTTTTTTAAGCATGCCCCCAGTGCTTAGAAAGCTCCTAATTTAAGCTGTTAGCACTTCACTTATTTAGATGTTCTGATGCCAACCTCAAACCATCAGGCTACTGGGTTTTGCCTGCAAATGCTTTAGTACAAGTACTACCTCTGAGCACACTGTAAAGAGAAAAAAAGAAAGACCGAATCAATGAAAATCTTTAGTTCTATTTAAAAAAATCTTCAATACTTACCTCACTTGTTAATTAAACATTTGTCAGTCCTTTTCAACAACTCTATAGAAATGCCTTCATTTATTTTTGTTAATCATCACTTGTTTAATCTTATTTAGTAATATAAATAATTAATAATTAATACATTTATCCTGCTTTGACATATTTTGTCATGTTAGTTGTGGCAGCAATACTTGAAGGAACTTATAATAATATCGTGTCTGCTGTATATCACAGGTAAACATCGTTGCAGGGTTCGAATGCTTGCCAGAAAAGTCTATATACAGCACCAGTGATGTGTGCATTTCATTACAATTATTATTTTTTTGCAGTGGTTAGAGTTGGGTTGCTATACTTATATTATACTTGCTTTTTAGAAAATTTAGGGTTTTAAGAAAATACAGACTCAGTTTCTTTAAGCTACACTGAGCACAAATGGAACCTGAATTATAATTAAATCTCAAAATCAGTTCAGTGCTTAATGCCCCTTATCAAGCTACTGAATAACATGACCATAACCAAATACATTCTGAAATTCCAGTATGCATTGGTCTTTTCTCGTAAAAAGCTGAAACTGAATTCAGATGCAATCTGATAACATCATCTCATAATGCCATGTAGCCACAGTGAAGAGACGAAAGCCTTAGGGACTTGATTAGTGCCTTTCTTCCACTGCTTCATGCCTTTCTATGAGTGTTTGTGTGCTGGTCTCTTATGCATTCTGTGCTCTCAGTTAATGAGAGAAGATGGATTACTGCTGTCTCTCCACTCGAAAATGCCACCTGTTATTGGTCTCCATCCATATCTGTCTCTGTGAAAGCATTTGTGATACATGGTGCACTAACTGTATATGCAGTGTATTGTGATATCATACATCTGCAGTGTTGGTGGTGCCAGTGGGTGATGAATCCTCTTCTGCTGCAGTGTTAATGCCATGCTGCACTGTATAAGATCACAAGTATGAATGAGCCATGTCGATGTGCTGCGATGGTGGGTGGAAGCCTATAGAGGCTTTAAGACTGAATGTGGAAACAGACCTTTAAATGTGTTGTGTGTCATATTAGGGGAGTAAAAAATGTGCCGTGTGTTTTTAGATGTTGTGTTGAAATCAGAATCCTATATTGACTGATTTGGATTGGCAGCAGGGATTCAATATTTTATTCTATTCAGGAATTATTTCTTCAGTTTGATTAACGGTCTTAACACCAAAGATACTATTTATAAAGACATAGGAGACAGACGAACAAAAAAAAATCACATTTAAGCAGCTAAAACAACATAATTTTTTTTTGTTTGTTTGTAAAAATGATTTAAGCATCTTATCTGTCGATTAATATTCGGGTCATCACAGCACCATATGGAGATTTAAGATTTAAGAATTACAAACAGAATTACAAAACATTAATTTGGGATAATCCAGCCGATTAAATACCTTTTAAATTCAGGTAATTTATAGGGATAGACATTTCAGGCCAAAAACCAGTCAGTAGTCACTTGGAACTGTTCCATTATTTAGAAATAATGGCCATCACATTGATGTGGAAGTCCTACAATTTCAATGCTGCCTTTAAATAGACCTCATGTCGATAGCTTAGCTGTCTCTGTATAAACAGTATAGAAAAGTCTTTCATACCTATTGAATCATTGTTGTTTCCTAACCCTAGCTGCTCAAATTTGTGTGTGTTGTACACACAAGTGTGTGCCCTTATTTCCCCCTGCCTCAACTCTTGATCCTTCCCAGCCTCCATCATCCCCTTCTTTTTTTTTCTTCTGTGCCTTTCAACTTTTCCTTAATTCCCTCAAATCTCCCCCCTCCCTCTCTTTGCTCCTCTCCTTTTCACCCCAGAAACGTTCATAACCTGCCGCTTGATAGACAGATTGAAAATTGAAGAGAATATATTAAAGAAGTGAGAGTGAAATAAAATGAAGCGCTTACCTGCTTCTGATTCATGTTGCAGAGACACAACGGTCTGATTTAGATTTAATTTCTCTTCTGCTTACTGTTTCCTCTCTTCGATCCTGTAGCAGCCTGTCTTTCAGGGCAGCTTTTGGGTCAAGTGTGTGTCTGTGTGTGTCTATGTGTGTGTGTACATGTGTGTTTATGACTTAGCGAGCTGCTCACTAACAGCCAAGAGAAAGAGCTAGAGAGAGAGAGACAGGGTGAGAGAGAGAGAGAGAGGCAGGAGTAACGAGCAAGCGGATAGGAGGAGGAAAGCCAAGGAGGGAGGGGTGGATTGTGAGAGTGAGAGATCGAGCAGAAGAGAGTGTGAAGCTGCAGCAGCCGGCAGATAAAAGCTTTTCTCTCCCTCTGCCGGCGTCTGCAAGCGAGGGATAAAGCAAAGGAGTGAAGCCAGGCGAGGGAGAGACAAGCCCAGGCTGCCTGCTGTCACTGAAGCTCGCGGCTTCTCCCAATCAGCAGGCCTCAAACCTCAAATGCACAGCTGGACAAGACACACTCGTGGACACGTATGCAGAAGCTGACAGCTGACTGGGGGACCGCCCAAATCACAGGCACAAACACACGCTCATACCCTCTCCTGGATGGCCATACACTTGCTGTTTCTCCAGCCTCAGCCGTATCAATCGGATCAATCCAGCCATGCTTGTCTGACGGAGCCTCAGTTTCCTTTTAGCCGGAGCCGCCCTGTGTTTCTGTTTTTTCTGCCTGAACGTCTTTGTTATTTAAGGAGACATGGAGTGCGGACCTGCTTGTCCTAACCTTTGCCGCCGTGGTATGTGGAGTTCAGGACTGCCCTTCGGTGGACACTGAATCCCTTTGGCTCTGCTCTAGAAACACATCCGTACCCGAAGTAGGTCTGCTTCTAGGATTGGATCTCCACAAGACCTTAGCAAAGCCGACAGAGGATCAGTTTCTCCCTCCCTTCCTCCTTTTCTTCATTTGAGTCCAGTTCCAGCTCCTACCCCAGATCCGTCCTCCTAATTAGATCTTGCAGACCTGAAGAGTTATTAAGAGACAAAAAGGCACAAGGCAGAAGAAACAGAATGAGAGCCTTTTTTTCCCCAGCCTGTTGTTTTTTTGTCTCAGTATAAGGCACCGGCTAAATGCCCCCCACCTCCTGAAAACTGTGGATTTTGTCAGTCTGTTGCATCGTCGCACTGCACCACCTGATGAAGGGGAAGCTTGCCTGAGTAACTGGCAAACTGACAGCAGGACTCAAGAGGTTTATGATTGGACAGCACTGGAACACAACTCCCAGCCATCTCTGATCCTGAGGGAACCTGATGTTGAGGTTGGGGGAATCTTTGGACTGGTATCCAGGGGAGAGGCATATGATGCTAAGCTGTCTGGGAATCCTAAGGTGGAGTTTGTCAGTGTTCAGCTGCCTCCTGATTTAGACCAGCACCCTGAGGCACAAAGCACCATTTTGTGGATTTTCTGGACTATTATATGTTGATTCCACAGGTATCTGGCTGCCCTAAATGTTCACTGTAAAGACTTTGAACTTTACTGACAATCTTGTCAGTAGGAGAAATTATTGCCAGCAATTTTGGAGCCCAGCATACTGTATTGACAACAACATTCCCTTAAGAGAAGGAGCACACGCACACACAAGCTTGAAGGATTGACACATCACATGAGACACCAGCTCAATAAGCAGGATAAATCGTGGGCGGATGACAAAGAGAAGCATCAGGGGCAGGAAACTGATGCACTGATTGAATATCTAACATGCTGTCAGAGTATTGGCTGAATCTCCCAGCAATCTGTGGCAGCATTGGCTGACTACACACTATCTCTCACCCACAACCAATCTGGACACCGTGCTGCCTCGGCAGAATGAGACACCAAGCTCGCGGTTACTACAGGGAATATCGGCAGCATAATCATTAATACTACTTCGACTACGAGTACCGTGACAGAAAGGATTCCTACCAATCTCTGTTGTGTGGCTGACTTGCATTACAGATCTTACTTCTCTCTTCAGCAACATTACCACAGTAGGAAAGAGGCATCATTAATTCACGACCATAGATAAATACTGGATCTGAGTGTAGACAGAACTCTTGGATTACGCCTTCACCTGGAGCCAACGGAAGAGCTAAACATCACTTTGTTTGTGATTTATCTATCTAAGGAGGAGTGTAAATGGAATTGGCCACAGACTCTGTTTTTTCCTCAGAGAGTATCAGTCACGTCTCACCTTTGATGGAATTATAACGTTGAACAAGAAGTGAGACAAGACTGCTCCTTATTTCATCACTCTCAGAAACCCTGCAGTACATGCAGCTGCTGTGTGTGAAGCAGCTGCAGCTTCCCCTAATGGGCTGAATTGCTCTGGACTGCACTACATTTTTTCTCTCTCCTGCACTCATCATCCTACATGACACATTGCCTTACACCAGGTAACAGCTCACCTGCCAAAAGCCTGGTGATAAATCAGAACCCTGAACCAAACCAAATATATTTTCTTCATGTGACTCAACTGACACAACGGTGTCATTGTGTCTTTGACTGTGACCAAAAGTCTTCTTGGATCAGGAAACAAATGAAGTAAAGCAGCCAGCTGTTTGCACATATACATACACTGTTAAGCAGCAAAGCCTTCTAGGAAAGCAGGGGTGGCCAATGCACTGTGTGAATTTAAGTCAGAAGAGGTGAAGGAAAGAGGAAAGACAGAGGAATCTGTAACTGACTCTATCAGCCTGAGGAAACTCTCCCTCTCTTTTGATGGTAGCTAATAGCAATCATCCTCCTATTAACCAAGGTTGTGTCAAAATGAAAAATGAAGCTAAACTTGCTCTTACTAACTTAACATTAATTTGGCCTCTCTGATGGATTAACTGCCTGTATTTGCCACAGTTTCTTCTATACACTGTTCTCTTTCACATCAAAGATATGGGAAACTCCATGGGTTGTGTCAGACCTCCTCATGAGGGGGAACTCGGTGGAGCCCCCCCACTCTCACCAAAGAAGCGTCTACGTTTCAGGCGTAAGCACAAGGGCAAGAAGAACAGGAAAGAAGAGTTAGAACAGGATGACTTTGAGCGACAAAGAAGCCATGAGCCTGATGAAAGAGAGGAAGACGATGAAGACGATGAAGAAAAGGCTGCAGTTATAGAAACAGCAGACCCAGATTGTAGCATTAGAGCAAGGACTCTTATAACAGTGCCTGATACCCAGTTGTTTCATTCCAAAACTAATCCGCACAGCAATACCCTTTCCCCTGGGGGTCTTTTGGGCAGCAGAATACTTGAAGTGTCCCCTAAGCCTAGCCCAGCCTGGAGAGGGGTTTTCTGCCTTCCAGGTGAGGAAGACACTGTTAGTGCCATCATAGATGTGTCCAGTATCCCAAGCCAAACCACTACCACCACCCCAGTCAACACAGCCCCAGCTTTGGGCAGCACCACTCCAGGTGGAGGACGGGTATGTCGTGTCAGGGAAAAAGTCCAAGGGGTCTTGGAGAAACCCTGGATACTCCGACAAAAGAAGGAGAAAAAAGACAAAGGGAGGTTAGAAAGAGAGGAAAAGGGGGATAAAGGGGTCAAAGGAGAACCAGAAGGGACGTTAGGAGTGATACGGACACCTTCAGGAAGGGAGCGCAAAGGGGTGGTCCATATCCGTGAAGTGGATGGTAAGCTCTGCGTGGTGAGGACGGTGTACCCCAGTGATTTTGGCTCTCCAGTGTGGAGAGGCGAAAGTGACAGTGAGATAGAGGTGCATAAAGAGCCTCTTGCCCCATCTCCAAATATTCTCAAAGTCCAACTGTCTGAGGAGGACAGCAGTATGGCCAAATCATCTGCAGGGATTTTCAACCAAAGGCAGATTCATGAGACTATGTTTGTCAAGGGATTTAGTTTGGACACTCCAGTTCGTGCACAAGAGCAGTCTTCTCTTTTGGAGTCAGGCTATGCCAGTGACCTGCCACTGACCTCTCCAGAAACAGCGGGCACTACTCCCAGTCAGACAGACTGGGGAGGGCTGACAAGTAGCTCCTCAGAGAGACTGGACTCCATGATGGAGAGTCCTCTGTCACTGCAGCAGCAGCAGGCGATTGTAAAATATCTGCCACAGGTTTGCTTCCACTTACCTCTACCTTTGTTCTGTTACTATCCATTAGCCATCTTTCTTGGAGTAGCATCTCTGTTTTTAAGCATTGCACTAAAATTAGCTGATTACAGCCGAGGTTTCCAACCCCTGGGCCACTGCTCAGACCTGGCCTCTGGTAATTTGCTTGCTGGCTGCAAGGAAACTGTATGATTCCACAAAAGAGGTACAAAAATAACAAATTAAAAAAAAAAAAACAACTTGAATCAATAGATTATCAATCAACAGATAATCAACACTTACAGTGATAAATACATTTTTAAAATGATTAATTCTTGCCTCTTTACTTTGTTTTTAATAATTATCACTTAAATATTCAACTGACAACATGTTTTTAAACCTGGAGTAAAGGTATGTTTTTGTTAATGCAAATTGAAATAAAAAGTTGTTAATTTGCTTTACTTAGGATAAGGGTTTTTAACAATAAAAAAACTTTTATGACATGAAGCTTTTCTGGATTTTGATGTGTGACCTGTAAACCTGGAGGTCTCTGTATCTTATTTTTCCAAACTGGTGGTCTCTAATGCTACAGAGAGGCATTCACAGCTCTTGATGTATGAAAGTGGGCCTTTGTAGCGTGCCTTTGTTGTCATTTGTGAACTGTGTTGAGGGTCATGAAGGGTGATATGTGTGAGTGTGTGTGTGTGCGTGTGTGTTATCAGCCCTTTAAAAGCACCGTGTTCCTCCATTCTTTCCGTCTGCGTCCCCAGAGTCTAATCAACACAGCACAGACTGTCTCTCCATCCCTCTGTCCTTTTTCCCTCCCTCCCACTCTCCCTCCCCTTCTTCTCCATTCGTCTCTTTCCATCGCTTGTTATTTTCTTCACCCTACACGTACTCACTCATCCTGAAATCTGTTACGAGTGACAGACTTGGCCAGTTGTTTGTGTATGTGTGTGTGTGAGAAAGGGGTCATTGCTTCAAATGACAGGCTGTCCCTTGTTCTGAACTAAAACTTGTCATTTTCTACCAGTTCAATAGCACACAGTATAATTATGTGCATTCGCCTGTGTTTGTGTAGTTTTGGTGGTTTTGATTCAAAAAGGTTAAGACTATTTGGGGGAAAGGAGAGGAATAAGATCCTTTATATGTTGTTGGTGATTTACATTGTCATTCTTTTACGTTTGACTGTTTTGTGTGAAAGAGATTCTGTGTTAGCAGTTTAGCTCTCCTTAACCTTGAAAATCAAACTAGTGCTGCATTCACTGCAGTGACACAGCAGAGGGGCAGGCGCTTTTAATGACAGCTGCCACAGTTTGTTTAGCTCTCCTGCATGTTAAAAAGGCAGTACAGTGTGCCTGTGCAGTACAGCAGCTGACGTCATGTCAGCCTGTGTTTTGTGCTGCGTGTCTTACTTGATGCACTTTGCTGAGTCATGAAATGTACAGAAACACTGATACTGTAGATTCAGGGTTCCCTGCTTCAGGGCTTTTAGAAATAGGCAGTAAAGATCAATACTCCTGTCTTGTGTGTGTTCTTTAGGGGTCTGTGAATGTTTCAGGAAGCCCCTGTACTCACTCTAAAGTGAAGCTGTCCTTTATATGTGGGTTTGTGTAACCCCCTTCTCTGCATTTAAAGGGATTTAAAATGCGCATTTATAAATAAGATGGCTGCTTCGTTGAGTCTCGAGGGGATTCCTACTACACATTCAAATCACCATTCAGATTTATCCATATACTCGTCTTCCTGAGTCTAAAGCTATCCATCCATCACCTGTCTATCTGTCCTTCATCCAGGAGGTGAAGCCTGGATATTACAGGGGTGCTTTGTTGAACAAAAATCAAACCATCTCACATCTCCCTTTCTGTCCAACATCCATCCTCCCATCATTGTTATCTCCAATATCCATCCCTTGCCCCCACCCCCTCTCCCCACAAACATCAAAGAGGCCATGTTTCTAAAAGAGGGCTGGTCTAGAGCCCCAGGGGGATGCTGGTGGATCATGGATGTTAGTGGTAGATCATTGCTGCACTGAACACTGCTGATACCTGCTTAATCTCAAACAGATCTATTTGTTTCTGTTTGTACCGAGTCAGATATGCAAATAGACACCTTTCATATGTAAACGTTACAGATGAATACATGTAGAGTACATACAGACTTGTGCCCAGTACCAGAGATAAGTGTTAAGTCTTCCCACCAGTGCACACACTTAAATATTCTGATACTGTGTGTATCGTATTTGTGCATTGTGATCACTACACACATAGCCATTGAGCCTGTCTTGGCACATGTCATGTGACCAGGGCTGTAATCTCTGTGTGTGTAGCTTACAGTTAGAGTAGACCATACTCGGTGGATATAAGTATTTATCATGTCCACACACTGGGAAGTTACTTTTTTTTGGTCTGACTTGCCTTCTATAGAAAACTAGAGCTGACGAAATTCTGTAATTTGGTCATGTGATAACAAGCTCTGTTCACTAAAGCAGCCAGACTGAAGTGAGACAAAGTCAGAAGCTTCTGATAAACCACTGAACTTTGAGTTTAGAACATTTTATCACACTTCTTTTGCTGTCAAAAGCTGAGTACCTCCAAGAGAACTCCTAAAGGGTGCATTTAAATCATATAAAGCTTCCTTCATACATGTACATAATGAATGTTATATGAATTCATACAAATAATGAAAAAACCAATGTCAGCTAGTTATGCACAAAAATAACTGGTGGATGACCTGATGTTGCAGAGGGAGTGTAGGCTCTCTGTGCAGATGCAGCCTTCATGCTGAGTGCTGTATCAATATGCACATGGAGGATTAGATTCTCTGTATTCCTCTGCAAAGGCGGTTGTAGATGCATACAAACAGATGCAGCTCTGCAGGAAGACACAAAGAAGAATCCACAGTTGTTGATTCCCATTCAAGTCGTAAATTTAATCATTTATCTCTGATAGTCACAATATGGATTTGAAGTTAATGAGTCATAAATAGAAATGCCTCTTAGTTTTGATTGATGGATGTGTGGGTAATGGCTGTTGGTGTGTGATGTTTAGATGAGTGCCTGCACAAGGGGTTATCACCATAACAGATTTATGACATAGTGGTACTGCTGACAGCATTGTGTATGTTTTAAGTATTTTTTATTGACATTTCTGCCTGTATGTGTAGGTTTACGTCTTTTCTTTGACCTAACAAGGATTTCACAAACAGCGCTCTTTGAGAACTTGCTAACTATATGCAGTATGCTGTTGTAAGTCACCCCCTCTCTTCCTTGACTGGACGTGCTACTCTTATTTTATCTTGTTTCCCTTCTCTATCCTCTCCCTCCTCCTCCTCCGTGTCTTTTGGCTGTTGCTGCAGTCTCCTGGCACACACTGAACTTTCATGCTGCTCTATATTAGCAGAAGGGAGAGCGATAGAGACGAAAAGACGGAGAGGGAGGAGTTTAGGACAGTGAGTGAGGGAAGAAGGGATGGCAGAAGAATACTGATGGCAATAACGGCAGCCAACCACTGACAGTTGCTGCATATACATCACTCTGCCTTTGTCACCATTGGACAGTTGGACCTACAGAGAGCAAATTGAGAGGAAGAAGGACACTGAGGAAAAAAAGGCCAAAGTTGTCGGGTAGCTTAGCGGCCAGACCACATAGATAAAGTAGCCGTCAGTCTCCATGGAAGCTTCTCTTCAGGCTTTTTAGTAAACATGTGCTGTACGTCCTTAAAGTGCTTTCAGGATCTGTATGTAACAGTATCTAACAAAAGGGCTAGAAGGTATTCTTAGTCCCTTGCCGAGAAAATAACAAATTTTACATATGTAAAATATCGTGCACGTCTGACCCTTATCTTATATCCAATGCAACATCAGTGAAACACAGGGGAAATGAGCCGAGGAGGACTGACTGCAGAGGAGGCAGAGGATGAGAAGGCTGAGCAGATTGATCAGCATCTGAGGCAGAACAGATGAAAGAACACGAAAAAACTGAAGAGACAGATCCAGGCTGGGGAGGAAGAAGTATGAGACAGAAGGAGATGAAGGACAGGAGGCAAAATGCGGGGGAGGTGTGTGTGTGTGGGGGGGGGTGGGGGGGGGTGGTTTGTGTGAGACCACCCAGTTGATGTTATCACACCTCAACAGCTGATCACACATAACAGTAATTTGCATCTGATTGTGTGTGTGTGTGTGAGTGTCTTTGTGTGTGTGTGTGTGTGGGTGTGTGTGTGAGTGTGTGAGTGTGTGTGTGAGTGTCTGTGTGTGTGTGTGAGTGTGTGTGTGAGTGTGTGAGAGCATCCTTGTGTGCATGTGTGTGAGTGTCTGTGTGTGTGTGTGTGTGTGTGTGTGTGTGTGAGTGTCTGTGTGTGTGTGTGTGTGTGTGTGTGTGTGTGTGAAGTTTCTGTAAACGTTGAGACTTTGAAGTGTTTTGGTTTTTTCAGTTGTTGCCGTGGACACTGAGCAGCTTTCAGCAGTTCTGTCCGGACTCTCC
>JAPZDV010000008.1:2604973-2697079 GCA_029814665.1 Acanthurus lineatus
ATGAGCAGACTACATGTGTCTCTCAAATATGAGTTACACACACACACACACACACACACACACACACACACACACACACACACACATCACTTATACATGATCACAAACACTCTGAGGTTTTTAATGAAGCTTCACTGTCGTCTCCCTCAGGCTAAAGTTTCTCCAAACTTCAAGAGCAACTACTCAGAAACCCTGGCCAAGCTGGAGCACCAATACTGCAAACTACTGGTTAGTCCCAAATAAAGAAGTGTGTGTTCGTGTTCGTGTGTGTGTGTGTGTGTGTGTGTGTGTGAGAGAGAGAGAGGTAACACACTTCTTCCTCTTTGTGTTCTTGTTCGCCCCCCTCCTCAGTTAATCCCTTTAGACCGTGCAGGGACTCTCATACTTAAAACACACAATCATGCATCTGCTCTCTTTTTGCTTCTCTGCCCTAATTCCCTCCCTTTCTCTCTTTTTATATTTCTTTACCCACTCTTGCTTCTATTCTTGTCTCTTGATATAACTCAGGTTTTACATGTGTTACTACTTCTTTACTAATCTTTATGTAAATACCATTGCTTTTCATTTTCATACAGTTATCACTTATAATTTCTTGAATCCAAAGACCTTTTTCTGGTGAAATATTCTTAAAGCTTCACTCTCCCCTTTTCATTCCTCTTTCAGCCATCTGTGTAGCCACTGACTGACTGAAAATTATAATAATATCAAAAGAAACCTTAAAAAGAGCACCACTTCTGTACTTCTAAACCACAAATCTAGAGAAAACTTAGATCAAGGATATTTGCAGTATAACTACAAATACAAGTAGAGGAGTAAAGACGTTATATCAGCAATATCATGAGACAGTTTATGAATGCTGCATGAATTGAAAAAGGAAGTTTAAAGAGAAAAAAACTCGATGTGCATGACACTTTTGATGTTTTAAAGAAATGAGAAATTAATTTTGTTAAAAAACATAATATAAAAATTGTTTCATTCACGTTCAGAGGACATTTTTGCCTTTTGTTGTTTGCCCTGATGGTCTCCAAGGAAAGTTGCTGTCTTTGCAGTGTGAAATTCTGCCCAGAACTGTCTTAAAATATCCCTCTGAATACAAACAACTGACAGTATGACACAGAAGAACAGAGAATAGAGGATATATTTTTTTAAATTCCTCTCTGCACTGCTGATCAGCATGATGATGATGTTTGTTTGTGTGGTTGCCATAGGAACATTCGTCATGGCGCCTTCGGAGCTTGGAGAGCCTGCAGGCGTTTGTGTCGCACTGCACTGAGGAGCTGATCTGGCTCAATGAGAGGGAGGAGGAGGAGATCGCCTGCGACTGGAGCGACAACAACCCAAACATGAACGCCAAGAGAGAATTATACAGTGTGAGTGGAGGAAGAGCGGCGATCGGATACACTGATATTATCCTCTGTCAAGTCAGAAAACACAGACTGTAGACCACAAACCTCTGGAATTTTACAGAGAAATGGATGATATTGTATCATTTATTGAAAGAAAAACAATAACAGTACATTAATCAAACAGTGTCTCTACAAGATTATCTTCAAATATATTTTCCACGCAGCAGAACAGAAGAATTGTTCTCTTTCTCACAAACTCTATTTTTACATCAGGCCAGAACTATAAAAGTACTCTAATCAACCATCCTTCTTTCCCTGGTATGTTTACAGGAAATGAAGTTAGAGCTGGATGAAAAACAAGGAGTGATGCGGTCGCTCCAGGAAACAGCCCACCGTTTGTGTCAGGAGAACCATCCAGCCAAACAGACCGTGGAGGTGAGTCTATGACTTTATTCAGTTAGGCTCAGTGACCTTTAGAGATGGGGGTTTTGCCTCTGTGACTCATCTGTGAGAGCAGTTGAAGCCAAATGCCTCTCTGTGCACTCTACAATTTTTTTTTTAGCAGCATTTTTTTTAAGTCTGTAGATGTAAATTAGATTCAAAACAGCAGGAGGTAAACCGTGACCTTTTGTAATCCTTTTCGGCAAACATTGCTAACAGAAACATTAAATGAAAAGTTAAATCACATGTTCATAAGACATGTTCTCTGCTTGCACAGTTGCCTTGTAGCTACCTTTAGAGGCTTCTGCTGTAATAAAACACAGTGTGACAATAAGTTTAATGCACTCTTCTCCCCCAATCTCCATCTCTCTGCATGTTATCAGGCCTACAGTGCAGCCCTGCAGACCCAGTGGCAGTGGGTGAACCAGCTCTACGTGTGTGTAGAGCAACATCTCAAAGATAACACAGCATACTTCCAGGTGAGGCGACTAACCAGCAACAAGCACCATTATGTTTCTGTTCATTAGCAAAACAAAGTGAGCTTCTGGACTGAGAACTCAAAAAACAAATGAATCTGCAGTATTGGCAGGATATGAAGTTAAGTTGTTATTGCAGTTTCACAGTATTCCTCACCAAGTCCACGGTATAATCTGTGGGCAAGTTTGCAAATGTCTTCCTTGTCTTTTGTAGACAATTGCATAATATAAATTGTAAAAGTGTGTCTCTATAGAGGTTAAAAAGAATACTTTTTTCTCCATTAATTCATTACTTCATGGCCTCTGGTCTGCAAAAAACAATTAATGTACACTTTCTTCTCCAGGTTCCTGCAAAAAATCTAATTTTACAATTTCTTTTTCAGTTTATGAGTGATGCTCGGGACTGTGAGTCGTATCTTCGCCAGCTCCAGGAAACCATCAAGAGACAGTACACCTGTGACAAGAACAGCAGACTGAGCAAACTGGAGGATCTGCTGCAGGACTCAATGGTATCCCAACCATCTTAAAAATCTGAGCAGCAACATTGTTTTTCTGTCATTTGGATTCAGAGGGTTTACATAATTTTAAAGCCAGCTTACTGGGTTCCTTTGGGTTTAGCAGCCATGCACGAACCAAATATAGACATGCTAAATGCTTGGAGAAACATCTCTGTTCAAACCTCTGCATGATAAGTCCACAAACTAACTATTTCTGTTGAACAGGAGCAACAGAAGCTCATCTGCAGTGTCAGTGTATCAGTGCTCTGCTGATTGTTGTGCACTAACTCAGGCGATCGCAGCACGCCACATGACAGGGTGAAGTAACCTTTCAGAGAGTAGCTCTGCTGAATCATCCCTCCTGTGGCACATTTGTGAGACTGCCATCTTCACACCTATCCTACATACACACACACAGTGACACACACAGAGTTCAAACAGATGGCAGAGTTGGTGTGGGCAGCGCTCCGCAGGCCCGAGCAGTGAGCATATCCTCTCACTAAAGAGGTGTGTTCATTTGTCACAAGCAGCTGCTCTTTTCACAGATCTGCGTGCATTGCTGCAAACTGTTTTCAGCTACATTCACACGCTTCCTTACCGTGTGTTCGTGTCTGTCTGCTTTCCTCTGTTCGTGCCTTTCCAGTTTGCTGGTCTTCATCTCTCATGAGGATGAGGGAGCTGATACTGCTAATGCCTCTAATTGACACAACAGAAAACAAATAGCTGAGCCTTTTGTTTGACTCTCATCATATCTGTGAAGAGGATATTAAATCAGCCCTGTTGCCCTCTGTTAGGCAGAGATTGGGGTTTAGAGGAAACTACTTGTTCAAACATTGCCCTCTCTTTTGATTTACATTGTTTAGTTTGTGAGTTTATGTGTCTTTTTGTTTGCTGATATTAATCATCGTACCTAAACTGACTCACTGGCCAAAATCTTAAACCAAGATTTTCATATAAGAACACATATCAAAACAGTGATAATCAATTTGTAATTCGTCTGCACCCCCAATTTTGTTTATCTCTGTACTGATTACATTTCTTCACATCTTTTCATTTGACTTGTTTAAGTAACGCTGAACGCAGCGAATGCCATCTCAGTGTGAAATTCATTTCAGGGGTGTGACATATTGAGTTATTTTGCAAGCCCCCTTATTAACTTACGTCTTTCTATCTCACTCTTGTCTCGCCTTCTCCTTCACATTCATTTGTCACTTTATTTGTGTCTCACCATAATGGATCCTTAATGACTGTCTCTGCTGGGAAAGAGGCTGGATTTAAATGTAGGTCTACCTGTCAGGGTAAAGAGCACATCTTTAAATATTTAATGGTTAGTGCACAAGCTAACACAAGCAGCTGGGTCCACTTATCTCAGGGGCTGCAGGCTAATTTCTTATAATCTGTGGAACCGTCATCATACTGTAACAGCAAATATTGTCCTAATGTGCTTATGTAATTTTGGCAGTTTTACTCAGGTACAACCGCACAGAGCTGCTAGCATGGCTCTAGACCGTTTTTCTATTTTTAACCTATTTAGACTGATAATGTAAATCACAACATGAGCCATTCACTGTGATTAATGATGTCCACACAAAATGATGGATAGATTATTAAACTGATGTAGAAAATAATCTGTAAAATTAATGACGATATGACTAATTATTTTCTCTGTCCTGTAGGAGGAGAAGGAGCAGCTCATTGAGTACCGGGGTACAGTGGCGAGCCTGGTGGGCCGGGCCAAGACGGTGGTGCAGCTCCGCCCCCGCAGCGCAGAGAGCCCCCTGGGAACCACAACACCCATCAAAGCCATTTGTGACTACAAACAGATAGAGGTATGGGAACTACCATAAATCATCCTTTTTCTGATAATGCGAAGAGAATTCTGTTCATCTGGTTGAGCTTAAATAAGTCAGACTTGTTTTTTCTATCTTAGCTCTTATATTTGAGTGTTAATGAAGGTTTTTTATGAGGAACCCTTTGGTCACCAGGACAAGGTTGTGACAAAATATGTCTAAAAGCAGTACCAGCTCACCACTGACCTCACCACTCTATTGTTTTAACCCTCACCACCAACCGCCTCCTCTCTGCCCTGCACTTCCTCTCCGATGTCCCTCAACAGCCACTTTGTGGCTCTTCTATTTTAGCTGCTTCCTGGACTTGTTTTTGTCTTTAGATTCATAATGTGTCTGCATAAAGTCTCCGCTCAGCCTTGGTGGTCCATATTGATGAATAGACTGCAGCAGTGGAATTTTTGGGTACCTGCTCCAGCTGTTTTCATTTCATTTTATCCGGCAAGTACAAATAGCAGCACTTAATTTGGAACCTCAATATGGGTCATGGTAATGATCCAGAATTTAGTGCTTACTCTGGATGAGAAACACTGTGAATGGATTCTTGTAAAAGCTCACCAATAGCCAAAGGTTGTGCATAGTTTTCCAACTCAGTACAACTTTTATATAAAATGCTTAAAATCTAGTAAAGTTTTTCTGTCTCTCAGCTGTGATGTTCTCAGTGAATCTAAAAGCCAATCAATTATACATCTGTCTCTTCCCCTTTGTGGGCACAGTTGAAGACCAGCACCTAGCACTCCAGTAGGGTGGACATGCTGCTGCTGCCTTATGCTGCTATTTTTAGTTTGCTGTGTTAGATTCCTCAGGGTCAATTTGTTCACTGAAGCATACTGAATGTGAGGTGTTGTATCCAGGTGAAGAGGAACGGTGGTTTGGTCCCCGACCACATTACTGATCTAAAAAAAGAAAAAAGGGAAATGCAAGATGCCACAGAGCTTCACTGTGGCAGCATATAAAGTTAAGCTTAAGATGATCTAAAACAAATCAGTGTGTGCTGATATTCACCGAACGTCTGGACAAACATGCACATGACCAAAAGTAATCTTTCTCTCCTTCACTTTCCTGTGTCTCCTCCTTTCTCTCCATACCCTCATGTACCTTTTTTTTGCCTCTTCCCTTCTCACTCCCTCCTCCTCCTCCTCCTCCTCTTCCCTTCTTCTCGTCTGTCGGCTGGGCTGGCAAGACAAACGTTCAGGTATAGCTGCCTATATTCTCCCTCTCTCACCTCAGATTCTTACACTGCACACTGTACTGCCGTGGTTGCTCCTCTCTTATCAGCTGATTCAGGTTTTACGGTCATTTAACAAGACAGACAAACACAACTAATCCAGTTTCAGTCTTAAAAAAATGCCAGATTGTAACTATTTATAATATTTTATCAAAAAGTCGACTAGGTGGATTAACATTTGCATGTGCAAATGTCAGTGTCACAGTTATGTCTCAGTGGCACTAGATAGCATTAATCTAGATCATGGCAGAACAGGAAAAATGTGCTCTTGCTCGAAATTTGAGGGTTGTAGCAAATAAATCACAACTGAAGTAGTAAATAGCATGAAAATTTTTCTGTAAAAAATTGATATTTGGACATCCTAGTGACAAAGAAACTGTCTAAAAGAAGGTGGATGTTTTTTTAAATTAACATTATTAAGGCACAGGAGACACACAGTATACACACATGTACAAAGGGGAAATGAAAACACAGTTTCACTCTGTGTTCACCAGTTATTTAGTCTCCTGTTGTACTTTTGACTATTTGCATACTTGACACACGTAAAGTAAAGAGTGAGGATAAAACTGGCTTGATCATTGATAAGGGCAGGTGGCAATCAGCGAGCTGAAGTGAACTGATCTAACACAGTTCATGCAGTCAGTCAGACAGTAACAAGTCACAGCTCTAAGCTTCAAGTTACATTTCATGTTTTTATTGTACGTGCACAGCTTTGCATTAATGATGTATTGATATGTGTGTGCAGGGAAGGGGTGAGAGAGGGTGGTGGGTGGGGGAGGCAGACGCCTTTTTATGCGCAGCCCTAAAACTCTTCCCCACAGTCATGGCTTTGCCTTGTGTTTTATTTTTTAGAGCTGAATTCTGCAGATTCTAATCCCAAACCTTGATTTTTTTTTTCCTGTGCTGCGTTTCTTAAAATCACCATGTTGCTGCTCAAGGTGAATTTGTGAAACCCTGCGCAGGTTTGAGTAAACTTCCTTTTGAGTTTGAGAACATTTACTTCTTTTTACAAGAGAAGCTTTTAGTTGAGAGCAGCTTCAGTCCACATGACATCGCTCCTGTGTGACTCCTCATGTCATTTTAGGGCTTCTGCTAACTTCATGGAGGTCATAAATGTTTACATTTTGTGTTGCATTATGAGTTTGTTGCCATCAGCTTTTGGTTTACATGTTTTCTCTGCTCTCTTCCCTGATTTCACCTCCCTTGCTGTCTTCCTCTTTTTCATCCGACCTCTCCTCCATCCATCAACCCATCCTGTCTTCTCATCTCTGCCAACTTTCTTTATTTTTCCACTTTTTTCTTGCTCTCTCCTGTTCCTCTTTTTCCCCTGGTCTTTCCAACATTTGTCTTTCCAAAACCTCAATTCCCTGTTTTTTTTCCTACTGTCTCCTTTCTCACCTCATTTGTACTCCATCTATCCTACTCTGTTTTTCTGTTTTTGCATCCCTCCTTTACCTTTTCTCCTCTTAGATCACGATAAGCCGAGGCGAGGAGTGTGTGCTGGAGGACAACTCTCAAAGAACCAAGTGGAAGGTCATCAGTCCCACCGGGAATGAGGCCATGGTCCCCTCAGTGTGTTTCACCATCCCGCCTCCAAACCAGGAGGCCATCGACACAGCAAGCAGGTGAGATACAGTTTTGAAACATAGCAAAAGAAATAATTCACTTATTCTCAAAAAATCATTCTATAGATGGATTTTTGTCAATAAATAGCTTAAGATATCCAGCAGGGAAAAGTGGCAATAATAATTGGGATCAATGGGTGACATGAGTTTTTCTCTAACAGTAGTTTGTGATGTATTTTCTTTAGATCATTTTAGAGTCGCTAAGAGTGACTCTTAGGATTTTCCTGGTGGGTTGTCTTTAGATATAAACAGTCATGTTTTGCGTGTGTGTGTTTACAGAGCAGAGCAGCTGTACCAGAAGGTCATGTCTCTGTGGCATCAGCTGCATATAAACATGAAGAGTGTGGTGTCCTGGCACTACCTGCTTAAAGACATCAGGACTGTCTCTGGATGGAACCTGGACTCGGTAAGAGTGTGTGTGTGTGTGTGTGTGTGTGTGTGTGTGTGTGTGTGTTCATGTGTACACTCTTCTTCTTTTATTCTGTTTTTATTCATTTGTTTCTTTGCTTACCCTCTGCTCTGTTGTACTGACCTTTTCCCTCCGTGTGTCACATGTCAGGTCCGTTCTCAGTCTGCAGCCGAGCGGCAGCAGGTCCTGGATCACCTGGAGTCCCAGTTGGCCGACTTCCTGTCTGACAGCAAAGAAAGCTCTCTGTTCACTCCAGGGGAAAGACGGGAGCTAGAGAGGGAAGTTCAGCAGGCCCAGGAGCACTGCAAGGACCTGCTGCTCAACATGGAGACCGGTAAGACAGGATGGTTACACCCTCTCACCACCCACGCCAGCAGTTACTGACATTTACTTTGTACTTTGTATATTATACTTGGTATTTTCTCTTCATGCCACTTAAAACCACATTTCAGAAAAGAAATATTTAACTGTTACACGGCAGTTCATTTAGTCACTGGTAATATCAAAGCTGAGGATTTTCTACTTTAATATAAATTTATTTATAAATAAATAAACAAATGGCTGCAGTGTTACTGTTTGTGCCCAGAATAATTCTTCTTTCTTCCTGTTATTCTTTTCTTTTTCTCTCCAGTTGAAAAGGATGAGTCTGTCTCTCGTTCGTACCTGTCGGAGCTGCAGAACATCAACCTGCGTCTTAATGAGGCCCAACAGAGACTGACGAGGAGGATTGAGACTCCGCCTTCCAGCCGGCTGTCAGGTGACAGTGTTGACAACGCTGTCCAGATAGCAGAGCAAGAGGTTAGTTTGACTGCCACCTGCTGGTTGCATCAGGCTATTACAACTCTTTATGACATTGTTTTTTAGGACAATGAGCTAATGCTTCATGATAAATTATACAGACCAAGGGTTCAGTTTTCATACATTGTTGAGATATTCAGCAGGCTATAAAAGCCTTATTGAAAAATTAATCAATCCGGTTTTGTAAAGCTTATTATTTCATCAGTCCATGGTTAAAACTACCAGCATTCCTTCTTTGATTACAGTGTTGACGTTAGGTGTTATTTACCTCCACATTTTGCTCTCCAAATTAACTTGAAATTATAAAAACCTTTGTCTAGAAGCTGCACTCGGAGCTGGACACCCTCCGCTCCAGTTTGGGTGATGTGTCTCGTCGCTGCGTCACTTTTTTCGAGGAGAAGCCGACGTCCTCCAGCGTACCCGTCCTCAGGGCTGAACTCAATCAGGCTGTGGAAAAAATAGACAAACTGCACAACCTCTCATCTGTCTACCTAGAAAAGTAAGTGAGCCTTTTCTCCCTCTGGCATGCACAGCCTTTCCCTTTTTTCAATTAACAGACACATGCACAAATGTTAAATGTTAGAAAAAGACACAATCACTTACCTCCCTTTACCTTTTATCTCCTAAGGTTAAAAACAGTAGACATCCTGATGCGTAGTCTGGATGAAGCTGAGAGCCAAGTCAAAAAGAACGAGAGCAGACTCAGTGAGGAAGACATTGTTCCTGCCGACACAACGGCCATTCAAAACATCAGAGACCAACTAGGAGTAAGAGACACACTGTCACATAAACTCTCAGCTAAAGAGAAATTTTCCACAACTGTTTGGCTCCAACCTTTGTTCTGCTTTGGTTTCCTTTTTAACTCCTTTCAGAAATGGCAGAATGAACTCAATGAGCAGGAGCACATCTTCCAGTCCCTGCAGTCGGAGGTAAGTCAGGCGAAGGAGGTGGGCTCTCAGCTCAGCAGACTCCACCCAGATCGCAGCCCCGAACTGGAACGATACCAGGAAAGAGCCAATCAGATGACAGAGAGATGGAGCGGGATCAAGAGACAGATGGAGACACGGTGAGCAGGACAGGGTGAAGATGAAAGAGATGAGAAAAGATTAGTGGAAGAGAGGAGTAGGAGGATCATTTATTATTATCTCAATTAAACTGAGTTTTGACAGCACATTCAGTGATTAGAGAAATTTATAAAGACAGAACATGTTCAAGAAACAATCCAGCTTCTTGCTAGTTATCACTTCTGTGCATAAACTGGATACTAAATGTAGGCTACTTACGACAAATATTTTATTGTGTTAAATGTTCTAAATGTTGTTTCCTGATGTTCTGCAGACGAGCTGATCTTGAAGCTCTGGGCTCGGCCCTGCAGCACTACAGAGACGGTCACTCAGCTCTCATTAATTGGATCGAAGAAACAACAGAGAGACAAGAAAACACACATCCTGGACAGACGGACAGCAAAGCTCTGTCAGAACAACTGGCCCAGCAGACGGTTTGTAACACTGAACTTTGATCTGTAGATAGACAGAACAGATGGTTACACAGAAAGTACACTGAATCTGACAAGAATATATATGTGATATGTGTTATTTTCGGCTGATTCCTCTCTGCAGGCATTAGTAGCTGAGATCGAACAGAATCAGACCAAACTAGACGAGTGCCATACTCACTCCAAACAGTACTGCACCTTAGTGAAGGTAAGAAACTTTAAATGTGTGTTTCCTGTGCAGTTTATCTTATATGTATTGATTTATGTGTTTTATCGCACTGACAATCGTTGCTGAATGTTTTCTCAGTTTAATTTGATTGAACATATTTCCTCTCGGAATCTGAATGCATTTTAAATGTTTTCGTTCATTTCAACTAGTAGTGCATTTTAAAACTGAAAAAGTCTCTTGGAAAATTTTTTTCCAGTTTTTTTCATTCTTGTGTCTCTGGCTGTTTTCTGCAGGATTATGAACTGCAGCTGATGACCTACAGAGCCTTTGTAGAATCTACACACAAGTCATCAGTCAAGAGGAGGAGGATGCACTCTTCCTCTGACGCCATCACTCAGGAGGTGAGAATACAGAGTCGGCTGAACTCTATTAAATTTTAAGATGATCCTCATGCATTACACTGTTTTGGTGTGAGTATGATTTACCAGCACTAATGTCTTGTCATTGTTTTATGCTGTGTCTTTACAGTTTATGGACTTGCGCACACGCTACACAGCCTTGGTCACCTTGACAACCCAGCATGTAAAATATATCAGCGATGCACTGAGACGACTAGAAGAAGAAGAGGTGAGACTTTTTTTCACTCTAAATCAATTCTGTGTTGGTGTTTACACCGAATCCTTGTAGTGTTTATTGTCTAGTTGAACAAAAATAGCTCTCATTTAATCTCAAATAATTGCTTAAACAGGGTAAAACATTTTGAGGTTTATTTTGAAACACAAATTTTTTACAACCATGCAGAAAGAAGTGGAGGAGGAGAAGCAAGCCAGAGTAGGCCAGGTTTCAGACCTGCTTGGCTGGGTCAAAGGCCTCCAGGGTCGGACTGGGGGGCCCAACCCTGAATCCTCACTTGCTGCTCAACAGGTACAGCAGAAATCTGAATGGTTACACATGTGCAACTAATCAGTCCAGTGGGCTGTTGGTCCTGTGCAGCTCACAACTGTTTCTATTTGTATATAAATATAGAAGGATAATGGTTTTAAGCACATTGTGTATCTGTGATCTCCAAAGGTCATCAGCGAACAGCTAGCAGCCAAGAAAGATGAAGTGGGCGAAGCCATTAGAAGCACACAGGTCTTCCTGTTATCAAAGCAGGCCAGCAAGTAAGTTTTGATCACATACATGGACACACACTGTGTTAAAGACTGGCACAGAGCAGCACACATGGACTGTCTCGTTCCAAACAAGCTATAGATACTCATCAAGCCACTTCTCACTGAAATTAGACACACATTAAACACACATTAAAAACATAAACCCTGACAGTTCTAACCTGCTTCCCTGTGTCCTTTCCAGATTGTCCCCAGAGGAGCGTGCTCATGTTGAAGGTCAGCTGGACGAGCTGACGGCCACCTACAACCAGCTGTGTGACAGCTCCACCCAGCAGCTGCAGCAGCTGGAGCAACAACTGGCCAAAGAGGAGGAAAGAAAGGTAGATTGGTTGGAGGGATGTGCTGAGCTGCAGAGGCAGATCTGCAGATTTATGACAAAAAAAGAGTATTCTGCTTTTCCAAGCTTGACAAAATGTGACTGTTAATGTCCTTTTATGAAATGTTGCTTTGAGTCTGAATACGCTTGCGAGCTAAGCGTGAGTTCATGTGTGGCCAGCAGGAGTGCGTGTGTTGTACAGCATGTTGTGTGTTCACAGAGTGTGCATTTTTGAAGTACATCACTAGTAATGACAACTCATTGATTTGGTTTGGTTTAACAAACATCACAGACCCTTTTCAGACGTGTGTTCAGATGATCTAAAAATGACATTTTCTATTTTTGGAACTTTTTTGTGCTCCTCCTTTGTTATTCAAGGAGAAGTTAAAAAAAAGAATAATTTGACAGTTTAAAGATTTTGTTATCTTTCATAAAACACTTCTGCAGCCCACTTTTTAGTCAAAAATTAAGTTTTTATAATTTGCAGAAGAAATGTGGGTGCTGAAGAACAAATGAGAATTCATTGGTTGACACTGTCTGAATTGGGCTAAAGCATGGAGTGCTCCATTCTCACATTATTGTCCTTAAAGCCTGCAGCCATCTCATTAACTGTCCCCACTGTAGTTTTTGTCATGTTCATCATCATTTTCATTATCATTAGAAAACACATCTGCTGAACTGCTAACATGGTTAATATATGGCCTTAGTGGTGCCGCACTACAGCAGCGCTGCCCAAGTCATGCTAGCAGTCAGGTTGAAGCTGTAGAGCTTTCCATAGATCCATTGATAGAGATGATCATTTTCAAAATAGAAGCAGCTTCATAAATTACTTTCATCTAGGTAGTTCCAAAATGTGTCATGTCACTTTTTTCTTTATGCACTGGTAAAATAATGCCAATGCTTAAAGTCAGCAGATTACATTTCACTATTTATTTTTACCCCTAAGTTAACCTGTGTATACCTGTACACACATTGACAATCAGCTCTCTCTTGGTCTTACAATTGTTGTTATTCTGACATATACAGAATGGTACATTGGTCAAAAAAGTATTGAATGTGTGGAAGAATTTTATGATTCAAGTAGTTTCTGATGGTAACTCTTAACAGTTGCACCTTATAATTGATACCTGTATGGATGTTGTTGTTTTTTAAAAGGGAAGTCACTTATAATTTAGAGTGTATGTGCACCATAGGCCAGCTATGCAAAAAAAAAAAAAACTTCACCATTTGAGCATGTTGTGTCCAATCACAAAAGTGTGTGTGAATGAGAGTTTTTGTGGTTGTTCTAATGCATACTATTAATGTGTGAAACTTTAAACCAACGTTTTGCTTGAAAACCACTAACAGCTGCCAAAGGGAGAATTGTGGACATCCGAGCGCTGAGCCGAGGATCAGAATAAGAGATGAAAAACAAAGCAGGACATTTATGAATGCACTCAATTTGTTGCTGTTCAGTTTGAAAAGGAGTTCAATAACTTTATTGTTCAGATAGTTTCAGTTAAAATACAGTGCCGTCACTTTGCCTTCCAATGGTTAAGCATAATTACAATCGTATGTGATACATGGAATACTACCAGACATTAATCTGCAATTTATCATGATATATCTGCAACTGAAGAGGTAAACATACCTTCAAAATGGTGTATATCGTGATAAATTGCGATAATAATGCAAAATAATTTGAAAATAATTTTTTTTAATGGTGTCAGACCCAAGAAGCTAGTTAAATTTCTTAGACTGTTTCAGTTTTTATAAGATTAAATACTGGATTAAGTGTCAGGGTAAGAAGTCAGAATAAAGAGTGGCATGCAGAATGCTAACAACCAGCTTCTCACCTGTCGCGCCTCGCTCTGCCGAGCCATAAGCTGGCCAATTAGTGTGTGTGCCGTGGGACCAGCCTGTACGGTAAGTAGCGCTAGCTTTCTCTCTTACCGTTGCCTGTAAGTTTTTTGTCACCTTGAAATTGTACTCTCCTCTTTTGATGAATACTTCTGTGTTCTCCTGTGTGTCTTTGCTTTTCTTTTCTAGAGCTTTTCCTGCATCTTTTGTTATTAGTTGCTTAGTTGCATGCTTGGTGCTTGTTTTAGGAAAAATAGAAGCGCATTTTTATGTAAAAGAGAAATAATAATATGGAGAAATAAACACATGTAAATAACCAACAAAAACACATTTTTAGTTTTAATTTTTTTTAAATAATCTATTATATTTGTGTTTTGGTGAAACCGGTTCTGGGTCTTCTTCTTATTTTCTTTCCCTGCAATCTGATTCTCCCCATAATACCCTATGATAGTATAATATAATGTGATAACAAAGTAAAATAACACAATACATTTAGTGACTCAGTGTTTTGTAACACACTGATCCTTAATATTACCAGAATGAATTTTAACTGGAATTGTGTTTTCCTTTTTTTCTTTAGGGCACAATTGCCATTGCTGGGGTAATTGACCTGGGAACAGTGGAAAGATTCCCAGTGTTCCAAGCAGCTCAACGTGGTCTTATTGACCAGGACACCTGCCATGTCCTGCTGGAGGCCCAGCTCATTATGGGTGGGCTCCTTCAGCCTGATTCCCCTCACAGTCTTTCACTGGAAGAAAGTCTAGCTCAAGGCCTGATTGACACCCATACCAGACAGTCCCTTTCTGAGCTAGAGAATGCTCTGCTTTTGGTGGAAAATACTATGTCTGCAGATGACCAGCAACTAAATGTGTTGCCAGTAGCTACAGCCATGGAGCTTGGGCTCATCATAGAGGAGGTTGGACTTTGTATTCTAGAATTACAGATGAAGACTGGGGGCCTAAGAGACTCAATGGGAAAAATGATGAGTTTGGAGCAAGCCAGCGACAGGGGACTTCTCACTCCCAGAACCCTCACTAAACTCCAGTCAAGGCTACAACATAGAGAGTTGATCGATCCAAACACAGCTGAAAAGTTAAACCTACAAGAGCTACAACAGCGCTGTGTCCTCAACAATGACTCAGGTCTCTTTCTACTCCCTGTCAAACAGCAGCCTGGAGGAACTGTCTGCCTTCGCTCTGGAAGAAAAGTTGGCATCTTCCGTGCAGTTGAGGAAGGTTTGATTGATCGGCAAGTTACTGTACGGCTTCTTGAAGCACAGCTTTTTGCTGGTGGCATTGCTGATCCACGTTCTGGCCACCGACTGACAATTGATGAAGCTGTACGTCATGGGCTTATGGATCAGGATCTAGCTTGTTCTATGTTAGCACGACAGCTACAAAATGGGGGGATTTTGGACCCTTTTACTGGAGAGCGTCTGGATTTGGAAGAGGGTATTTGCAGGGATCTTCTCTCTTCTCGTTCGGCTTTGATGGTCCTTGAGTCTCTTTGGGCGTTCATGGGAATACTCTGGCCAGAATCCGGAGAACTTCTATCAATTGTTGAGGCTCTTCAACAAGGAGTAATCTCAGGAGAACTATCAAGGAACATCCTAAGGCAGCGACATGAGATAGGGGCTCTGTACAACCCAGAAACCCTCCAGGTACTGCCACTAAACCAGGATGCTGAAGAGGTCCTTGAGCCTACTTTAGTGAGTTTTCTCAGAGACATTTGCATCCCTGATGTTCTTCCCAGCATAAAGCAGTCAGGAACACCATCTCTAAACCGCTTAAGCTGGGATTCCACCAGCTCCTCTTCACCTCCATCCTCTCCTCTGCAGCCATCATCTCCCAAAGGTCTTGTCTTGGACGTTACAGCTATTCATGAAATGGATCCAGTAGAACAAGCAAAACAAAAGCTACTGTTTCACCTCATGACTCACAGCTACGTGGATGCTCATTCTGGAAAACGATTAGTGCTGTTAGATCCTGAGTTGGTTGGGTTAGTCAAAGCTACTCAGCTGGTTGCTGGAGACTCTGTGTGTGAAAGTCAAATTGAGCCGCAGAGTATTTCAACTAGAGATGAACAGGGAGAGTTGCAAGTGGTGAAACAGTTCAGTTTGACGGATAGAGGCACTGGGGACAAACAAACCAAGACTGAAGAAGAAAGTGTTAGTACAGTCACACCAAGGAAAGAATTAGAGATCAATGGCACTCGCGGTCTCGAAAGGAATGATGGAGAAAATGACAACAAACTGCTGCACAAACCATCAGTCGTTGTAGAAAGTGAGTCGGCCTTTGCAGCTAAAAATGAAAATGAAGTAGATAAAGAAGCAGTAGTAAGACCTCCAAAGAAAGAAAAAATCAATCTGGAAAGTTTACTGGCTTCAGATCAACATCTTGAAGAGAAATTAATAAAAGAACCAGATGAGATAATGACAACTGAATCTGGACAAAAGGATAATGGTGTTGTTGAGACTGGAAGTACAGTAACAGCCATGGTTAGAAAAATAGTCACAGCACCACTTGAATCAGAGGGAGATTTCAGGGTGTTAGAACAGCCCATCCCACTTGGAGCACAAACAAATGATGATAGTTCAACTCAGTCTGATGAGAGGCAGGATATAAAGCATCCCTTACATGAACCACAAAGTATTGAACAAAAGGTGCCCATAACAAAGACTGACTCAAGGCATGCAAAACCTCCGACTGATATCTCTGAATCTGCAGTGGAGAAGGAAGGGGAGGATGCTGTATTAACAAGGTTAGTAGGGGAGCTCAAACAAGGAGGTCTGATGACAGAAGAAGGGGAAAAGTTGCTTCCAGATGAGGCTGTAGCCCAGGGTCTCCTCCCAGGCCACACAGCAGTTAAACTAATGGCTCAGGCAAAGCTGTTCGGGGGTTTTGTAGATGCCAGCAGTGGTGAGACCCTTAGCATGGAGAATGTTATGCAGGAGGGCTTACTAGATGAAGATCTAATGTGGAGTGTCCTGAAGGCAGATAAGACCCTTGCAGGGATCTTGGATGCAGAGAAAAGGCAGATCTGTGGGGTAAGAGAGGCAACTCAAGCAGGCTTGATTGATCCCAACACTGCTGCTAGACTTCTAGAAGCCCAGGTGGTGTCTGGGGGGATTGTTGACCTGCGTAGGGATAAGAAAGTCTCTGTCACTCTAGCAGCAAACCTTGGGCTGATTGAGGAGGATCAGAAAGAAGAATTGATGGCACTAGAGAAGGCATGCAAAGGAAAGGTTACCGATTCAGCAACTGCTCTGACTAAAGCCAGTTTACAGCTACAGATGGAAGGTGTTGTTGACCCAGAGTCCAAGTCTCCAGTTCCTATAGATCAAGCAATTCAGAAAGGGTTAATAAGGTCTGAGGAGGCATATCAGGTGTTGGCAAGACAGGTGGCTGAAGGTGGTGTAATACATCATGTTTCAGGGATGAGGCTGCCAGTTTCTGATGCTGTGAATAGAGGACTAGTTGATCGGTCCATTGCCACTGGGCTGGAGGAACTAGAGTGGGTCTGCCAAGGAAAAGTAAGCCCCTCTTCTCATCCAGAAGCTGTCATTTTACAGGCATCAACAGGAGCAATTTTAGATCCTGACACAGGGAATAAGCTAACATTGACAGAGGCAGTTTCTGAGGGTATTCTTGATGAAAATATTGCCCATGAAGTCATGGCTTCCGCTACTATAACAAAAGGACCATTAGACCCTCAAACTGCACGCATTGTGCCTTATTCAGAGCTTGTAAACCAGGGTAAGATAGACATTGAAACAGGCAAACGCTTCTTGGAGGTGCAACCTTTCAGAGGTGTTCAGGATGAGCAAACAAAATATAACTTGACCCTTCCACAGGCAGTTGCATCAAACAGAGTTGACCCAATTCCAGCACTCAGGCTACTGCAAAGCCAGGCAGACAGTGGAGGGATTATTGATATTGGTACTGGAGAAAGGCTCCCCCTTTCTGAAGCCTGTAAAAGAGGCTTAGTTGGAGACAAGATGGTCAGGGAAATAGCCACCAATCAGTTTTTGAGAGGAGCCTTAATAGATCCTGCCACTGGAAAACAAGTCTCTAGTCTTGATGATGCTATTGCAAAAGGACTGATTACCAGTGAAATAGCCTCAGCTATTCAGGATAAACTGGCTTCTATGGAGATAAAGGGCAGTGAAGGTAGTGTTACGCCTGTTTCCTCATCAAATAGTACATACACCCCTGTGGTCGTATTATCAGTGTCAAGCCCAGACAGTCCAGCAGACTGGTTAGATGTTAACACTGAAGCGCCCTCAGGATCCATGCTTTCAGAGAAAAACTTAGCACTTACACAGGAAGATGAAGAGCAATTGACATATGTAATATCAGATCAGTCACTGGTTAGTGAAGTCCCTACAGATGATGATAAAGTAAAAGCACTAGTGTCCGTGGAAGAAAAGACTTTTATTGAGCAAGACCAGTCATTAGATCTCTTAAGTAAGTTTGCTACCAATGTGGGGAAAAGAATTCAACAAGCCATAGAAGATATAGTACCACAGTCAGACAATGGTAAATCAGAGCCTTTTCCCAAGGAGGAGCTTGATGAGAGACTGCAAACAGGGGAGCGTGAGACTGATGATAAACAAGAAAGGAATGTTTTCACAGATTCTGCTGAAAAATCAGTGCAGGCACAAGTCTATGATACTTCCAAAGATTTGAAGGAAGAAAAGAGGGCTGCCATTTTAAAGTCAAATGGGGAACATGTGAAGGTTGAGGAAAAGGATGTCAGACCCCGTCATGAGAACACATCAACAGTTTATCATGATTCTGAAGATGAAAACCTGCAAGGTTTTGTAGCAACAGAGATGAGAGATGATAGAGAAAACAAAGATAGTCTTGGATTTTCAAAATTGAGTAAAGAAGGATACAGAGAGAGTGATGTGGCAGCAGAGCAAGATGATTTTGTAGCTGAGAAGGATAAAAGAGTGGAGAATAAGAAACCTTTAAAGACTGATATTGAATCTAGCACTGATGCTGAGCATTCAGAACAGTTATTGACCTCTCCACTCAAGGTGACACAAAGCAAAAGCAAGAAAAAGAGGAAGAACAAAAAGAATGTAAAGGGTAAAGAAGCAGAGAGTGAACCACACTCTTCAGAGATGAAACATCCATCTGAATTTGATCAACCTGTGGCACATATGGAAGGGCATGCCAGGGCTATTGTTGTCACAGATGAGCTTGCATCACAAGATAAATATGAGAAATCACAGATTCATGGTCAAGCAGCATCCACTGGTCCTGTCAATGGAGAAAGTAAAGCAAAGATTGACAGGAATATCGAGGCTGAAAATGATTTGTTAAAACAGGGACAGGAAGCACTTCCATCCACTCTGGAATTTTCAGAACATACTCCAAAGCCAGTGAAAGATGCAGAAAAAATTGCTTTATCAAAGGATACAGATAAAGGGAAAAAGATAAAAGATATTAAAAGGGGCGACCAGAAAGTGAAAGCTAAAGAGAAGACTCCCGTCTCTCAGCAACCAGAACAACCAGAGAGCAGTCAGGAGGTGAACAGAAGGATGGAGCAAGAATTGCCTCAGAAATCTACTCTACCAGATGATGAAAAGGCAGCCTTGATACTGAAAGCCAAAGAGAGCATTCTTAAAAAGGTTTTTGAAAAAGGAGTGAGCAAGGAGCAGACCGCTGAGGAGCTTCAGGCATTGCGCAATGAAGTGGGGAAGAAGGAAAGGCAAGGCGGAATGGTTCAGGATGTAAAGGCCCAGACTTTGCCAGCTAGCGTTGATGAAATGGACAGTCAGGTTGTCAAAGTTGTTAGTGCCAAGAAACCCCTTGGCTCAGCAAAAGAGGGTGAAGAAGAGGTGAACGTGAAGGAACATGAGATGGAATTGACAAGGGTGAAAGAAGGTATGACTTTGGAAAAACTTTCAGTCAAGGAGCACATAGAGACTGAACTGCTAGGTGCATGTTCAAACGAGAGAGAACAGCACGGGGGATTTGGAGAAGAAAACACGCAAAAAGACATAGTGACAGTTCCGTCAGTTCAGCCTATAGAAACTCAGCAAAGTAAACGAAGCAAGAAGAACAGGAAGTCCAGGATTCCAAAAGTAACAGAGAAAACCAAGCCTGATACTGAAGAGTTACCAGCTCCTAAAAAAGTGGACTCTGAGGTGTCATCAACAGAGATTGATACAAAATCTGCAACGGCAAAACAAGATTTAGATAAATTGGCAGCAACTAAGGAGCAGAGGATGGACAGACTTACTGATGATCAGTCTGACAGTGATGTGATCAAACCTTCAGTTGGAGATGTGGTAAATGAAGTGGAGGCCTCCATAATCAGTGTCAAAGGAGCTGACACCAGCAAACAAAGTCCCCTGTATTTACATCAGTCAGAAGAGCCCAAGTCTGACATTAAGGAACAAATACAAGTGATGGGTGATACTTCTACTGGGAAAGGTGAATCCCATTTAGAGCCCATAATTACAGATGAATCCATTGATCTTACTGACAAGGCTGCCACATGCAAACCAGACAGCCAAGCCACAGCTCAGTCAATGGCTCGAGACACACAAACAGATAAGAAGTCAGGGAAAGGCAAAAAGAAGAAAAGGCAACAACCATCTGAAATTAGTAGCAGTGTTCCTGAATTGAAATCTTCAAAAGACCAGCAGCTACATCGAGAGTCTCCAGCATCAGCAGAAAATGCCTCAGCTGAGTCTGAATCACCTGGAGTCCCTGAATCTGATACAGCCACTGAGAGCTGGGAAGAGGGGGAGGACGGTGTCAAAGAGAGTCCAGAAACGGTGCCAAACCAAGAGGGGTCATCATCCAAGATTGGCAAGGTAAGAAGTCGCTTCTCTGCAAAGGTTACAGTCCTAATATTTCATTTAGACATATTTGAAAGAAACTGTTTTCTTCATATAGTTATACACATTTTTATTATTCATAATATACTGTGTTCTTACATTTAGTTGTTTTGTTTTGTTTTGTTTTGTTTTAATTCTCCACAGTCATTGATGCGTCAAGAATGCTTGGAACACGACCAGCAAATTGTAGCCCTGGTCTCCATGGTACGACACATTGAGGTCCGACTCAAACAGCAGCAACAGCAGTCTGTTGGCCGCAGTCTCATTGCATTGGATGACATCATCAGACAGACTGAGGTAAAATAAAAAGAATATGTACAGGACAGAGAACTGTTATTATATTAATGGCCCACCAGCCCTCATTAGTGTGCCTTCTTGGTTATTTTGAGTTCTCATTGTACTTTTAGCTCCTCCTTTAAGACAGGAAAGCTGATTAAGGACTAGTCTCCTACCAAAACAGCATCAAGACAACTTTTGTTTTATTTCCTAATCGGTCTTTCAGACTTTGGACCTAGAATTGCGTGACTTGGAGCCTGCGATCAACAAGGAAGTGGAGGCTGCTGAACAGCTGTTGAAGCCCCAACCCAAAGATATTCCTCTGCAGCTCCTATTGGCCCTGGAAAAGGACGTGCGGAGCTTAGCTCGAGGATATGAGGCCGCCAAATCCCTGTCTGAGGGCATTCTGAAAAGTTTACGAGACCATAGAGACTCATACAAGGTGATAAAAATTAGAATTAGATCTGGTCTAGATAAAACAAGAAAACGTGTTGAAGCTGCTAAATATTATTGAGTTCAATTCATTTGTTTTTTTCTGTAGGGTTTTTAATCAACTAAAAAAGGACAAGGCTACAGTTGGCAATTACAGTTTTTAATCAGACAGACATTTCTTTCTCAGGAGGCAGTAACAGCTGAGCAGAAGTCCCTCGGAGGAAAAGTGGAAAGTCTGCTCTCTTGGCTGAGGGAGACAGAAACTCAGATGAATGGAGGAATGGCGGGGATGGAAAAAATGGAGAATGCAGAGAAAAATGATGGTTGTGATCAGCTTACGCAGCAGCTGAGTCTTTGCAAGGCAAGTTGTCCAGATAAAAAAACCTGTTAATAATCATGTTCTAAAATATTTATTTTTATTAACAAATGCATAGAATTGTATAGTGATACATTATAGATATTTGGTTACACTTTAAAGGCATAATCAGTTGTCAGTAAGTTGTAGTATTAAGTCAGTAATATAAGAAGGATTCTGTGACTACATGCAATGTTTTAGAAAATCTTGTAAACACATGGAGCTCTGATTAAAAGCACCCAACAAGCACAATGTGAGGTGATACATTGTTAGGATATATTTTGCTCTCAGGGACAGAGTTAATTTCTTTGCCAGGTTGTAATATATAGAGTAATAACACTTTCCGAATCACATTTACCCTTATCATCTTTCTCTTTTCTTTAAGGAGCTCCAGTCCTCTCTGATGGCTCGCTCCCATGAGGTCAACAGTGTGGTCTTTGACATTCAAGTTTTCATCTCAGAGCGGGCTCAGGACCTGGCCCCTGAGCAGAGCAGGCAGCTTCTGGGGCAGCTTCAGCAGCTCCAGAGGGTCTTCCACCGAGCGTCAGGCCAAGCCCAGGCCTGGGCCGATGCCCTCTCTGCCCAGAGAGAGCGGGAGGAGGAGCGGCAGCGCAGAGAGAAAACGAAAAAAGAGGAGGACAAAGAAAGGCTGAGTGCAAAGGAGAGAGAGGTTTGGAGAAAGATAAATGAGTCATATTGGTTTATAACGCTGCTCTCTCACTAATAAATCTGAAATGCAAAAAGCTTTCATATACTTTACTTCACAGCTTTGTCATGCTGTAAACTCTTGCCATGCTTTCTTACACAAGATTTTACAAATATAATGATATACAAGCTAAACTAGAAACTGGTAAATCTTGATGCAAAGTAGCTAACCACCACAGTTTTACTTGTAGTGCCATAACACATCATCTCAGTCCTCATTATCTCATCTCTTTATAGCAACCCACTGCTACTGTAGCTGCAAAAGCTTAGTCACTTGACATGGACAGTATCACCATCCTCACTCAAACTACACAGGCTTTTTATGCAAGCGTGTTTGCTACTCTGCATGTCTCTAAAACATGTGTTTTATTAACCTGTTTGCCTTGCTGTTCCAGATTGCCACTGAAGGAAATCGCTTGTATCACGGCGGTAAAGGCTAGAGATTTGATAGCAGAAAAGCCTCGCTGGCTTCAATGCTCAACTGTTTTTCCTCCTGTCTCATCTGAGCACAGAGAGAAAGAGGAAAAACAGCAAATAAACTTACCTATGTTTGATTTTTCTCTGTGTTGTTTGTTGTTGCTTGACCAACATGTTTATGTGAAGATACTATATGTGTGCCTCTATGTCTGCCTGTGCGTGTGTGTGTGTAAGAGTGAACTTTGGACACAATCTGCTCAAAGCTTGGCAAAGTGTGCACTACACAAGTATTTTGGTTAGGGGGAAATGTGCAATTATTGTTCAATTATTATTTGGTGTTTTCAAAAGTACAGAAACTGGCAGTTAAACAAAAAAAAAAAGCGAAATGATTTGTTCCTGTTATATGATCCAGTTTAATTACTATTCAAGACTCTTGCTAATTCATGTCAGTATCAGTTTTCCTCACATTTCCTCTTTTGCGGGTCTTTTTTTCTTCCAACTCTCCTCTTTCCACTCTGTCAGGTGGTACAGCAGCAGAAAGCCGAATGCTCTCAGAAACTAGAAGGCCTTACAATGTGGCTGGCTGGAGCTGCCAGCTTGCTGGCCAGTCAGAAAGCTGGAACAGGGTCAGGTGATGTGAACGTCCTGCAAGAGAAGCAGGAAAAACTAAAGGTATGAAACCTTCATCTGCCTCCATATCTAGAATCTAAAGGCCAACACCACAAAACAAGGACAAGAAAATGATTTGTATTTGTTGAGAAGATGTTTACTTCTTTAAATTTAATAAAATCTGTATCTTCAGGAAGTGCAGAAGGACCTCCAGACCAAAAAGGAGAGCATAGCTGAGGCTATCCGCTCTGTGGAGGAGCTGCTGGCAGAGCGAGGAGAAAGTCTGAGCCCAGAGGAGAGGGAGAACCTCCAGGAGGCGCTAAAAAGAATGAAGGAACAATATAGTGCTCTTACAGATTCGGTCAACGAGACACTGTCAGAGGTGGACACAGCCATCAACACCACTGTACAGCAGAACACACAGAGAGTAAGAGGATGAGGGTTGTTTCATGAGTACATTTAGTACAAAAAATGTTCATTATTATTTACTTGTAGTTTTTTTTATATTCATCTTCTTTTCCCCTTCTTGTTTCCTCCAGGCAAAGGCTGAGGAGGAGCTCCAGGAGACTCAAGGCCAGATAGACTCTCTGCTGAAAGAGCTTTCCTCCCTCGACCAACCAGGCAGGAGAGGAACTGGGTCTGTATTGGGTGAAGATGTTATTGATGCACCATTGTCACAGCCAGAGGGAGCTGTAATGTCACACACAGAGATGCTACAGGTAAGAATCTCTTATCTGTGTGTTGCACATTTTGACCTGAATATCATGCAACACCACAAAGGTATAATTGAAAACCTTGAATGTGTCTCTCAGGCGGAGCTTCAACAGCTTCAGTCTCAACAGGCACAACTACTGCAGATCACACAGGCAACTCGCTCCCTTCTGGACCAACCTGACTCCACCGTTCCTCCTGAAGAGAAGCAGCGTCTCCGGGCTGCCTTGGATCAGCTGCAGGCTCAGCACCAGGACAAGCTGCAGAGCTGCCAGGTATATTTGATTGTTCTAATCTGTCTGCATCAGTCTGTGTTTTCAATTTTGAATGTTTGATTCTATGGGAATAAAGTGATATGGCAAAGGACATGAGAACATTATATAACAACCTTTTTTTTCTTAGTATTTCTGTTATGGTTAACTCACTGCTACTGCTGTAACTTTTTCTTCTAGGACCGTCTTAGAAAGTCTGAGGCTCTAAAGGATGAGTTGACAAAGTTCCTCCAAGAACATGGAGGTCTTGTTGCTTGGCTGGAACAAAGTGAACAGGAGCTTCGTTCACTAGGAGAAGGAGAAACAGATGCACAAGGACTGAAGGGCAGGCTGGAGGAGCACAGAAAGGTGCACAAAATACACACATTAACATACAGGAACTTTTTTATTTATAGTTTGATATAATTAATCTACCTTTTTTAAATATTTACGTATAAAGCTCCTAATGGGATTATAACTCACAGACATGACTGTATGAATCAGTCCCATTTATCCAGCTGCAGATTTTCCACAAGATGGAGCTGTTGAGTCACATAAAATCAATATTAAAAAAACTATAATCTTATAATAATACTTAAATTAACTCTAAGACAACATGTAAGTAAAAGCAAGAGCACGTAAGATCTGCAGAAAGTAACATGTTGCCACCTTCATGCAAAGACATAATGGCCACACACTCTTAAAATAGTGCACACTTGCGGGTCTACGTCTGCAGGTTCAACCTACTGCTGCTGTTAGTTTACTTGCCCGTTGAGCAGGTTGTACTAAAGAAATATGGCACTGTGTCTCTGCAGTTGGATTGTATTGGCCTTGCCTGGTTTCAGGTTCTTTGAAGTGAAATGAATTTGCAGAGAAATGTCACTCTGTGTCTGGGCCAAGTGGAGCTGAATAAAAACAGACTTCTAAACTATGTTTTTCGACCTTTAATTACCCATGGAAGACTGAGTTTCCACGCTCAGTTTCTCTCCATCCTTATCCCCTTACATGGCCAGATCTGTACTCATATAATGACACATTCTTATCTGGTACCCACTGAGGAACTGCACTCAAGCAGTTTGGTACATTTCGTGTTGAGAGGGCCTTAATTTAAGTTAAATGTCATTTTCAAGTTTAATGCCTGCTGTTCATGATCATGCTGTCCATATCCAGACTTGTGTTTTTGTAAAAACACATTTTTTTCCGATAGATCTATTGTACAAATCTGCATTAATTTGTTCCAAACTGATCTTTAAATGCATTTCCAGCTTGGTGAAGATGTAATTTGCCATAAAGCTGACCTTCGCTTCGTCAGCATCTCCGGTCAGAAGGTTCTGGACTCTGTTCAAGGAGCTCTGGAGCAAGTGGGTGGTTCAGACCCTACCATGGACAGCACCAAGCAGCTGGTAACTGAGAAGCTGCAGGATGCTAACCATAGATACACAACCCTGCACACCAAGGTGAGGGAGTCTAGGAGATATTCTAGAAATTTCTGTTGATTTGTTTTTTTCACTTTTCTTAAATTCACAAATGTATTAAATAGACGTGTATGTTTACATTCAATGCCTTCTTAATTTCCCTGGTTGTATCTGTAGTCAACAGAGTTGGGCAGCCGTTTGTCAGGTCTGTTGGAGAGGTATCAGCAATACCAGGACGAGGTCGTCTCCCTCCACTCCTGGCTCAGCACTCAGGAACAGAACCAAAGCATAGCCAAACCCAGTGGGGAGACAGACCCCCAAAACCTGCAGAACACACTACGACAAGTACAGGTAAAGCACAGATTAAAAACACTGACGCAAATAAAACACAAAAAGTGAGAAGAGAGACTGAAAAAGAGCAAAGACAATGTGGAAAAAAAAGGTGCCCATGATCTGTGCGTGTTGACAGTCATCTTTCCCAACCACTTCTGTCTGGACAATTTAAATTGAGTCAAGAAATTCACATCTGGAAGAAGAGTGAAATAATTATACATGGAAACTATGTGAAAACCCTGTTTTGGTTTTCAAAATCTCAGCTATAGAAAGGATTTCATTTTAACTGTGTTGATCTGTGTCCTCAGCTGCTCCAAGACGAGCTGGCTGAGCGCTCAGTGCAGCTGGAGAAAGTGAAGAGAGCTGGAAGAGATCTGGTCAGCACGGATGAGTCTCCTTCTCTGAAAGCTGTTGACATCCTCTGCGCTGCAGGTAATTTGACCCTGTTCACCTATTCTTAACTGCAGAGAACTGCTGCTGGATTGGGTGTTTTATCTCAGTTTGTGAATTTTCAGTGTCAAAACAAGCACTGGCAGATGCACCTAGAGAGTTAAAACGACAGGGGTCAATTAAAAAGGTAACATTTCCCAATTTTGCTTTTTCAGATGGTTTAGAAAAGAGGTTTGGCTCCCTGTCTGCCTCCGTGTCAGAACGGGCTGAGCAGCTGCAGACAGCTGTGGCCCAGTCAGTAAGCGTTCAGGAGGGCCTGAAGGGTCTGCTGAGCTGGCTGGACAACCTGCTTCTGAATCCTGCACCAGTCCAGCCCACCGCACAGGCTGTACAAGATGCTCTAACCCAGAACCAGGTAGGATTAAACTAAGGGAAACACTGCAAGAGTTCTCCAGAAGATAAAAAATATCTTCTACAAATGTTACTTTGGCTTTTTATGTGGCAAACAGTAAAAAAAAAAAAAACTAAAAAAAAAGCTCAACAAATGCAGAAAATTATAATGTGCACCATGTTTAATGTCCTCAAATTTCAAAGAAAAATATGCCCACTAAAAGTTGAAGTGTACATCAAGGATAATGTAATAAACACATTGCTAAAGATTGTTGGCTAAATCTTAATGTTTTTAACCCAACTTTGTGTTCTTTCCTCAGAAACTTCGGCAGGAGCTGCTGTCCAGGCAGGGCAGCGTTGAGGCAACACGAGACTCGGTTTCCAAACTCCTTCAGAGCTCCGACGCCTCGACGGCCCCTGGACTCCAGGGTGGATTAGATGAACTGACTCAACGCTACGCTGCAGCACAGGCTACCCAGGCCGAGAGGGAAGCTGAGCTTAAAGGGCTGTTGCCCAGACTGGAGAGTTATGAGCGGCTGGGGACCGACTTGCAGGTCTTCACCCAGAGCAGACTGAAGGCTCTGAGCCCGGTAGGCCAGCCAGACCGCAGCGTGGATGACTACAGACAGACCATTGAGGTCAGCACAGGTTTTCAATTTTTCTAAATTAGACATTTGGTCTCAAATTATGTATATGAATTAAAAGCCAATGAGAACATCAGTCGATTAGATTTAATGCCTTTTTATTCAACACTTGTATCCTCTGCTTGTTTTTCAGGAGGTCAGGTCCGAGCTGGAGCAGGAAGCTGGCCAGCTGAAATCCTTCTCTAACCTCGGCAACGAGCTCAGCCAATCAAAAGCTTTCAATAACACTCAACCCTTATTGGATAATGTCAAAGGGGTTTCTGATGAGTTTACCCAACTGGAAGCCAGTGTCAACGAAAGGTAAAAATGTGAACAAATTTAAAGTGAAAAATAATAATAGCCTTAAATATGAAACATGAAAAACTATTTTTAAATTCATAAAACAAAAACATGTTTTAAAGAGAGCAGCATAAATAGTTTTAAATCTGTCCTTCTCATTTGTGCAGTTTACCATAACTTACACAAGGGGGCAGCAAATACAAAGCTATTAGGAATCCACCTATCCTTGAGCTGTATAGTTTTGATGCTTTTAATGAGTGGAGTCAATTCCTGTTTGACTGACAACATACAAGATAACCTCAAGAGACAGAAAGAGTCAAACTAAAAAAGTTTTGATTGGATATGACTGTTCTATTTATAAAATAAATGTGACTGGCTCTACTGAGCTGTCTACGCCACTGGCATTTCCAAAATTTGTCTTCTAAATTTGTAGCCTTCATGGAGCACCAGTTGCTATGCCTACCCTGTCTGACGTCGTATCAGTGAGCAGCCACACTTAATGCCTGTCAGAAGGGGGCTGGGAATTTAAAAATACCATTAGACTTGAGTTTGGTGAGCCAGTCACATAAAAACAACCAGTACATGCTTTTTATTTTAAAGTATGTCCTCATTAGAAGTGAAGAGATGAAAAAAATGTTACAAGTAAATACTTATCTATAATCTAAGACATGGATGTGAGCTGGTTGTTACTTAAGTAACCTTGTTGGTAAGAGTCCTCATAAACACTGAGAACATGATGTAGGGGATTATTACTGTGTTGCATGATACTGGTTGCAGTTGGTTTCCAAGTACTGTACCATGTGTTTGTGTGTGTCTGCTGTTTGTGTACACTGTACGCGTGTGGCCAGTGTGAGCCGATGAGCAGGCCTAGTTGCTAATATAAGCAGAGTGGACATGGCTCATTGTCTGTCCTATAAACGGCCTCCTCGAATGACTCCCGGCCTCGAATCCCGAGGGGGAGAAAATAGCAGCATGATAATGATACTGCTCAAAGCCAGACAACTTCTCAGAGCTGTTTTGTCTACAAGCAGTCAGCACTTTTCCGACAAGACAGATCATGTTTAAAGAGAGGGAGGTCGAGGCTGTGTTCATTGTGGCCAGTGTGGACCTCCTATAAATGCTATCAATGGTGCTTTGTGTATTCATTTCTTTTTTTAGAGAATATAATTGAAATCAGCTCAAGTAAGATCATGAGATTGCTTATTTATCAAAGCTTAAAAATTAAAGCTTAAAGTGATTAAAGCTGAATTAAATTTTATCTCTTCTGTCTTCATATCCCCCTCCTCTTCTTCATCTCTCCCTCCATCATTCATCCCTCATGTTTCTCCTCATCCTCTCCATCACTGCTTTGTTCCTTTTCTTGCTGTTCTTCAAACCGTCCTCTTCCTGCCGTCCCTCCTTCCTGTTTTTCCTCACAGGTTTGCCTCCATCCAGGCCTGTGAGCAGCAGCTGCTCCAGTTCCGCGGCCTCTCTGGCTCCCTCCTCAGGTGGCTTCAGACAGCACAAGATCAGCTGCCATCCAAAGAGGCCAATCTCACCACAGAGGGCCTGCAGAGAAGAGTCCAGCAGCTCAAGGTGTGCATGAATAACACAATATACATGTAAAAAGCTGCATTATCTGTTTTTTGGTTGCCCTTTGAGCTCACTGACTCACTGAAATGCACTGTATCTTCAGGACTTGTTAAACGACTGGGAGTCACAGCAATCAAGGGTTCAGGAGCTGAACAAGACGGGCTCAGAGCTGGAGTCCCTCATTATCGACATCACCGCTCCTCAGACCAAGACTGGTAAGATGGAGGCACTTCCAAACATATTAATACTCCCACTCTCCATCAGTTGAAATTAGTGATTTTTCCCCATGAGAGTATTTTGCAAACTATTTGGGCAACATGTATGTGGTGTAGGTGGGAGTAAAAAAAATCACTAAGAGGTTTCTAAAATAATTTGATCTGGGTGAAAGAAAGAGCTGAAAAACAAATCATGAACACAGTGAAGCAGATAAGAAGACAGTCTTTTGCATTTGCATAGGGGTCACAAAGGTTTGAAACTTTACAATAAAATGCACTCAAATACAATAAAACCACAAACTAAGACCTTAAGAATTATTATAAAGATAAATCAACGTCTGTCTCCAGTGATTTTCTCCAAATATCTATCACACACACAGCAGAAGTGGAAAACAAAGGTTGAAACAAATCTTTGTAAACAGATTTTTCCACATGAAGCAAAATTAGAAACCATCACCTGTCATCTGGCAATTTAGTTTTATATTAGCTTTTTTATCCAGATATGCACCAGCTACACTGAAAACTACAAGACATTTACGGTTTCCTCCAGAGGCTAAGCTGCCACAGATGATGAGATACTCATTTAGACATTAGCAGACTGATTTTAGTGTTTATGTTGCTTTTGAATACAACATAAAATGTCTCTGTCATGCAACACATTGGATATCCTCCATGTCTTTCCCACCTCTGTCATCCGTTCTGCTGAGTTCTGTGTGCTCTGATGTGTTTGTGAGTTGGCAGGAGTCTTAGAGCTTCTATCACAATGTTAAACGTGTCTGCATTCTTTAAACATGTCGGTACATCGCTGGTCCCGTTCTCCGTGTGACCCTGCCTGTGTTTTGTAGTGCCCCTGTCTCAGTCAGCTGTGTGTCTTTCTCCCAGGTGCTCCTCAAATCAATGGCTCAGCAGGTCCCAGCAGTGTCAATGGCATTCACACCTGTAAAGGTGAGCTCTCCCTCTAGCCCTTTCTCTGTCTCTTCTCTCTTCTTATTTATTGCTTCCTAACAACAAGTCTATAAAATCACTGTAAGCATTGACTGAACTGTGCTTCAGATACTGCAGTGTTTTCTGTTTTACTGTTTCCACTGTCCCATACTGTCCTGTCATCTGTCAGCTGTCTGTTAGCGCAAAACATCCATCAATGAGAAGTTTGTTCAATTAAAAAAACAGAAAAACATATATCTAGCCTTCTTTTTCTGTGTCCTCAGACCTTACAGAGCTCCAGGTAGCAGCATCTGATGTCAACAGCAGATATGAGGCGCTTGGCGGAGAGTTGAAGGAGCGTCTTGGTCGCCAGCAGGCGTCACTGGAGCTGAGGCAGAAGGCCAGGCAGGGCACTGAGGAGCTCAAGAGCTGGCTGACAGACAGAGAGCACAGTCTGCAACAGGGACAGACTGCCTCCCCCTCCAGACCTGAGGTGGTACGCGCCCAGGCTCAGGAGAACAAGGTAAAGAACCACGTCTGTCAATTGTTCCTGTTCTGTGACACTTATATCAGTCCTCTCTTACAAGTTTTAGCACCATTATTGTGTGCTTGTCTTTTTGATGAGGTATAGTAGAGTAAAGTGGCTTCTTTAGGTTCTCTCATGGGGATCTTCCTCTTCTCCTTTCAGGCCTTGCTCTCAGAGATGGCTGAACACTCTGGGAAGGTGGAGGAGCTGAAGAGCACACTGAGGAAGTTGATTGCTGACAACCCTGATTCTCCAGAGGCAGACAGCTGGAGACAGCAGCTGCAAGAGATAGGTATGTGCTGGGACGACAAAAACTTCCGAGGACTGATGGCAAAATGATGAGACAGCCTTTTACAGAAACTTTTGGATTAGAGTTCTGTCTGAGCTAATTTAGATTAAAGGTTGGGTGTAACTAAGTGGTAATGAAGCCATATGAAGGGCTACTAGACACACTGTGCTGTTGGGTTCATACATATTCTTTAATGTATTCATAGCACAAAATTTACAGATAAAGAAACCTGTATAGTATATTGTGTCGGCATCTGAAGCAGTCATGTGAAGGCAGTAATGCCAGGTATGCAAGTTAGTGATACAGAAAAGAACACTGACTCAACTGAAAAAGAAAAGAAGGACTCAAAACAAGGAAAAGAAGGAAACAAGATTAGATTTTACTCTGGTTTGTGTTTATGGACACAGTTATAAAGAAAGTAGCGCATTGCCTGAAAATTTGTAATGACTTTTTCCCTTAGAAATCGTGATGAACTGAGATCAATATTATCCAGGGAGAGTGTGGGAAGTGTTCCTGTCAGAGCTATTTGTTCACTCTCATTCTTGATATTTTTACCAGGGCCTCCAATGAGGTAGAGACAGAAATATTCAAGGTGAAATCCAAGAAGGGGAGCTTTATATTTCGTATTTTATAATGCCTTTTCTGCTGGATGCCCAGAACATGAGTCAGAGAGTGAGAAAAAGACAGGAGAAGAAGGAGGAGGGATAGAGGGAGAAAAATGTTTCATTGCTTTATCAGTGTTCTTTATATTGAGTGTGATTTAAATCCTTCAGAAAGTTAAATGATGCCAACAGTGATATAACTTTGGTTTCTTATTACTCTTGTTTTTACACTGCACTGTAATGGGACATAAATTTTGAATGAACAATTATGCTAAGAATATGCTACAATAAAATATGTACACATTTGGAACATTTTGCATATGGTGTTAATTGTTCTTCCTTCCTGTCTAATCGTTTTTTTCCCCAGACTCCCGCTGGCAGACGGCTAATCAGTCTGCAGCCCAGAGGCAAACAGAGCTGGAGGCGTGTGCTGATAGGCTGGGCAGCTTTGCCTCAGCAGCCAATCAGCTCGGCCCGTGGCTGAGAGAAAAGGAGCTGATGATGAGTGTGCTGGGACCGCTGAGCATCGACCCTAACATGCTCAACACACAGAAACAACAAGTGCAGGTATGCGTTAAAAAACTGTCAACAGTGACATGGCAAAAAGGTACAAAAACAACAGTTACCAAACAACACACATGGACACACACATACACAAACACAATGTGGTAACTGATCCAACATGAGGAGAAATATCACAAAGAAAACCACAGAAAAATGAAAAACACAAATGCATATTAATATTTTTTATGCACCGAATGACCAATAAATAGTTGAATATAGTTTATAGATTAAATTGGTTCTCTCTTATTTGAGATTTGATCCCTGTTTAAACATGTAAACAAAGAAAAGAACATATTTGAAGCTTACTTGGTGCAATTAAAATCACAAAGTCAATTAGAAGATATTTATCTAGTTTCAAAAAAGTCAGAATGTGGAATTGTCATTGACTTTTTTTCAGGATTTTTTTTGTTCCTAATCACATAACTGAATAATGTGCTCTCATCTCTTTCTATAAAGTTTATGCTGCGTGAGTTTGAGACCAGACAGCCACAGTTTGACCAGCTGACACAGTCCGCCGAGGGAATCCTCTCGCAGGCTGGTGACTCTGATCAGGTGCCTAAGGATCTGGCGGAGGTGCGAGCTGAGCTGGGCTCCATCTCTCAGCAGTGGGAGGACTTAACAAATCGACTAAGTCAGAGGTCAAACCACATCGATCAGGCCCAAGGAACCAGCGAACGATACCAGGTGAGTTTAGTAGAGTCATTTAATGTTAAACTGTCACCACCATGATGGAAAGATTCATCAACCGTCCTCTCCTTCACAGGCTTTGCTTAGAGAGCTCTCCTCCAGTGTTTCTGCTCTGGGCGAGAGGTTGGATGCTCAGGCCTCGCTGAGCGCCCAGCCTGAGGCGCTGAAACGCCGCCTGCAGGAAACCGGAGAGATCCGCTCAGAGCTGGAGAGACGGCGGACTGAGCTGGCCGAGGCTGAGAGACTCTGCCAGGAGCTGAGCGCCATCGTGGCTGAACCCTACCTGAAGGAAGAGCTGAGTAAACGACTGGAGAGCGTCAGCGGACCACTGAAGAGTTTAGAAGAGCGTGCAGGTTTGTGGAGTTGATGTGGATGATAAAACAGCTTTTCCTGTGGTGTGTTTAATGTGACACAGTGATCTGTAAGTGTTCTAGGATGTTTATCATGGTTTATTTGCCCAAAATAATTTTCTGTATAGAGATAATGGTCAAATTGCATAAATTGTTTTGCAGGGTTTGAAAGTTGCCAAGGAATATTTTCTTCCAAACCTAATCCCTCTGTAGCTTTAATGGGATAATGTTTTGATTATAAAGAAAATGTGGATACTAACAAATCCACTAAAATAAATACAACAAAAACCCCACAAGTCCTTTTTTTTTTCCTTTTTGTTTGAAACAGTTTTTCAGTGTTTATGTTTGTAATCTCCTTTGCTCTGCTTTTCTTTCCTCCAGCTGATGGTCTGTCTCAGCTCCAGACTGCTCTGTCGTCCACTCAGCAGTTCCAGCAGATGTTCGAGGAGTTGCGCTCCTGGCTCGACAAGCAGGGAGATCCCAGAGAATCATCCAGCGACTCTGTGCCTTGTCAGCCAGAGGCCATCCGCTCCCTGCTGGCTCAGACAGGTGAACTCCAGCGAGGTATCGCCAGTCAGCGAGGCTCCTATGAGCTGATTCAAGCTGAGGGAGTGTCACTGCTCGCCACGCTGCCTGCAGGTGGAGATGAACGCACCGCCCTGCAGTCACGCCTGGCCTCTCTGAGGCAGGATTGGGAGGGACTGAACCAGAGAATCTCAGAGAGAGAAAGCAGATTGAAGACCATCCTGAACAAAGCAGACACCTACCAGCAGCACAAAGCAGAGCTGACACCCTGGTTAGCAGATTGTGAAAAGAAAGATGAAGAAATCCAGCCCTCACTGGACTCTTCGGCCCTGGATGAGGCTTTGCAAAAGGCTCGAGGTCTGTCCCTGGACCTCGAAAGAAGACAACCTCTCCTCGAGTCCTTCAATACTGCAGCAGATCAGCTGCTGGAACAGTGCTGCATCGGAGAGGAAGAGGTACGTGGTTTTACTGATATTAGACTTTGACACTTAGTCAACTGTGTTGTTCCGCAGAATATTTGTTAAAATTGTATTTTTGAGGTAGTTAACTGATGTAATGTAAAAACTTTCTGTAGATTCGGGATGAGAAGGCCCAGCTTAACCGCAGAGTGGACAAACTGGGTGAGAGGCTCCATAATCGCACCTCCCAGCTGGAGGAGCTGGCCGGCCGTCTGAAGGAGTTTGAAGAAGGCAGACAGGCTGCAGAGAGAAGGCTGGAGGCTGCCAAGCACCAGATTGAAGTTCAGGAGGCTCTTGGACCGCAGGTGCTGAAAAACATTCTTGTCCTTGTGTCACTTTTCAAAAGCACAAGAACACAAAACAAAAGCACAAAAAGAATTGATTTTGTGGAAATTAAATGGCTATTATAGCAACGTTATTTAGAATTTGACAGTTTGTGTTTTCTCTTCCATCAGGCATGCAGTGCGAAAAGTCTGGAGCGACTGCGGGGTCAACAGGAGGGTCTAAGGTCCCTGAAGCCTCAGGTGGTCTACCTCAGAGACCTGGCCCAGGGGCTGGTACAGGACTCCCCACAGACACCGGGAGGCAGCACTGAGGGGACACAGAGGCTTCTGGAGCAGGCCAAGGACACAGAACGAGAATATGAGGAAGTTACTGACAAGGTGAGGAGAAGTGTCACAGTCACAAACAAAAAGTGGAAATGTTTTTTTGTTTTTTTTTTGTAAAAGCTCCAAATCCAGATTTTTCTTTGTGTACAGATTCAGAAGAAGGTGCTGATAACTCTTTGTAGAGTGTATCAGCACACACTGTACTTAACTGTCTTTCATAGTTTTTTGGGGAGGGGCATCCTCCTTTTGAACCTGACCAGTCATCGCCAATGAAAACTAGAGAGTCTCCAAAATACACTTGACCCATATTTTTAAGTAAAGTAGGGCTCTGCACTCAGCAGGTAGCCATTTTGGAACAGCAAAACATGGAGAGAGGAGAGAAAAGGGGTTATAACAGTTATGAATTAATATAATCTCAAAAAAATTTGTAATCTGGAATAAAAAGACGCCGTACAACTATTTATACAAGGGTCATTGTGTGAGAAGGTGTCAGATCCAGTGTGTGCACTTGTGTGCATGTGTGTGTGTGTGTGTTTTCGACGTGTGTGTTTGTGTGTGGGTGCTTAGCAGACAAGTGTCAGTGAGCTGAGAGAGAACAGAACAACTATAGCTGTCAGAAGAGTTTGGCTATTTCAGTTACTGTGGTCATATATGGTCATTGTGGACATTCAACACTTCATCATGGTTTGAAATGTAAACGATGCTTCGAGAATTCAGCACCCACATTATTGCATCTCTTTTCGGCAATCCAGCCTCCAAATGTTCCTTTTAAGGTTACAGCCGTCACAGGAACTCTCGATGGCAAATAAAACCGTTGCATTATACTGTTATTCAATGAGATGTCTTGCTTCTCTTTTTTTAAAATATTGATCTGATGTCATGGTGGCTGGAAAAAGAGCTGCAGTGCTGGAGGAGATGATGCAGATCCACTCTTAGATAATGCTTCTGCTGTCTCTTTCCTGCACCTACACTGACAACGTCTATTTTTACTTGCTGATGTGTTACATCATTCCGATGTGGTTACATGTTATCCTGTTCCACTAATTTGTTCATTTTTGACGGGAAAATATTGCCTAACGGGCTCCTTTTTAAATAATTTACTTTGATTTTATTAAGTTATCTCTTTGTACCACAAAAATTCCATCAATGACCTTTATTCATACTGAGCGTCTTGTTACGTCAGCCATTTTATGACAGGAAATAATCCAGTCAGTTCCTGCCGTCCTGTCATGCACAATATAAGATTTGATTCCTTGTTTTGTGCTCAAAATCAACAAAATTAATCTGCCACCATAAAAATTTTGCTTTATTCTGTTTTTTCTGAAATTGTAAATGGACAGTCTTTTATTTGGAAGGCAGAAGTTAAATTTTGCACCTTTTATTGCAGTGAATTGGCTCCTCTTAACACATTTGAATGCTTTTCCTTTGTCCACCTCTTTACTTTTTTCCTCCATCAGATCGAGCAGTGCTGCTCATCCCTGGAGTCCCGGCTGCAGGGTGTTGGCGAGGTTCAGTCCCATGTGCGTGATGTCTTCTCACGCCTTGCCGACCTTGATGATGAATTGGACTCCCTCAGCCCCGTTGGTCGCGATGCAGACTCCCTGGCCTCTCAGGCCGACGCCCTGAAGGCCTTCTTGTCCCGTCTGTCCAACCTCAGGACAGAGCTGGAAGGTCACGCGTCAGACTGCACCACAATGCTGAGGCGAGAAGGCTCCTCCCCCGACCTCCTGGCCCTCAGGAGAGAGACCGAGGCTCTAAGCCGACAAGCTGGCAAGGTGAGGAGAACCTAAGCTGATGATGATGACAGTAGTTGTCATAATGCCATTTTTTGGTGTAGGTATTGACTTTATTTATGTGCTGTTACACTTGAACTCATTTCATCCACTCACGATTCCTTTGTATTTGTTTCGAATTTTCCAGCTGAGCGAACGTGGCCAGGCCAGGTTGGACCAGATCGAGGATGCTGCCGAGAGGGTTCGAGAGTTCTACAGGCTCGTGGCTGAGCTGCAAGGCCTGCTGGGAAAGGCCGAAGAGGGGCTGAATGCACAGGGAATGGTCGGCACAGAGGTGGAGATGATCAAACAGCAGCTGCAGGAATTCAAGGTAGGATCGACTTCTTTTTGCTGGCTGTTTACATGGAGGAAATGTGATTTGTGTGTGCTGAAGTGATTTGTGCGTGTGTGTGAGGTGGCTGTGTTTCAATAAATCGCGGATGTTTGGAGAATCTAATAGAAATCTAATTTGCTGTGGTTTCCTTTATTAACAGTCCTCTCTTTCTTCATCATTCCATTTGGGTTGGTAGAGGATGTTCCTTTGGCATTTACTACACTACATACTCTTGTGTGTACACACAGAGTTTTGGTTATGAAAATCACTTGCTTGTTTGAGGAAAATCATAACAGAATGTAACTGAGTTCAGAGTGAAAAGGTTGTTCTTGTTCATGTTCTCAGGTTCTTCCTTTCCCATCATGCCAGTGAAACTAATTTGCACAGTTTAACAGAAAATAATAAGCACGTCTTCAGCTTAGGTTTAGGTCGCAGCTGTGTGTGATATGAATAGTGACATTCAGTACTGTGGACCCTTAGAGGAGGTTTCTATCCTTTTCTATCCTTTCCTCTTGCTCATACCTCCAGAGCTGTGTGGTAAGGGTGCGGGTCAGTGTGTGTGTGTGTGTGTGCGCGTCGGTGTGTGTGTGTGGGTCGGTGTGTGTGGGTGTTGTGGTATGTCAGGAGTAAGAGGCAGTGATTAGTTGAGTCACACATCTCTTTGAAATGCCTGACATGCTGCTGAATCACGCAGCTTTTTTTTTCATTATGGGGTAGTTATGGTGTCCTCAGTGTTTCTCTTAACATTTCCCATAAACACAAATCTCTCTTTCTCTCTCTCTCTTTCTCTTTCTTTCTCTTTCTCTCTTCCTCCCCCCCTTCCTTCTAGCGTTTTGAACTTGTTGGCCTAGTGGGGATGGAAGTTGGTGGTTGGTGGTCTTGTTTTTTTCATTGCTTTTGTGGTTAACATCACTTGGTCGTGTAAAAGCATATCTGTACTGCCTCTCTGCTGTTATTGTTGCTTTTACCTCAAGCAACTGACAATTACTGAAGTATAAGATGGTGTTGGAGCACAAAGTCCTCATTAAGAACTCCCCCACTGATAGTCTGCCTTTTGAATGGTGCATTTAAACTTAAGTAATTATTTTAAGTGCAGTTTGCAGTGGACAAATGTATAAAAAATCCTTTTAACTTATCAAATTACTGAAATTTGACCAAGATATGAAAAATTATTAATCATGTCACTTCAGAGATAAAATATGAAACAGAGAAAAGCAGAAAATCCTTCACATTAGGGAGGCTGACCACAACAAGTTTGTGAAATTTTTCCTAATAAATTACTAAAGAGTTTTGTCAATCCATTCTCAATTTTTGCTTTATTTATTTAAATCCCTGTGTTCATTGTTTGACTTTCATTTGTCAATAAATAAAACTGGATTCGGAGATTTCTGCCCTTTAAAACAGCGAGTGGACAAAAACACATCAATGGCTCCAACTCAAGAAAGTCAATGTTTACAGACTCACTTGGTCACAATGTGAATATGTTTATACTTGGATGCATTCTGAGCGAGGAACGAAGGAGAAAAAGCAGGCTTCATATAAATAAACTCATTATAGTTTATTGTTTCTTTCTTGTGATATTTCAACATTAAAACCTAAAGGACTGTAGTTTGTTTCCACATGAAAGAGAAATTCTACTTTACTTTCTAGAATTGTATAGAAACTGACCTCAGGAATGTGCTTTGCTGGCACCTCTTATTGTGTTTTATTGTGTTACTCCACTGCTCGTTTTATGGGCACAGGCAGCTCTTTCAGTCTGACTACTATCATTAAAGAGCACATTTTCTTGCTGTGATGTAACATCCTGTCCACATTAGAAAACTATGTACGCTCAGGAGAATAATGCACAAATCCCTGTGCACAACCAGCTTAAACTGTTTCCTCCCATCTACATTTGATACGATGCTCAGAGAAGGTTATATATTTTTAAACTGATTGAAATTCACATGATAAGAGCTCTAATCATTTTCGTGCATGTAAAAATTTAATAGGATTCCTGCCCGTCCCCAAAAGAGTTATTATTAAGGTGTGTGGGAGGGTCAAAGGAAATGTTCCTCCTGTTTCTTTTTATCCTTGTCTCTGCTTTTTCATTTCTTTTCTCTCTCCTTTTTTATACATGCTTTAGTTTGAACATTTAGCAAAACATCTGAAATATTCTTGCATCTCTTTTAACCCACTATCTTGTCTTTGTCTGCTTGTTTCTTCTCTTCAGCCCTCTTTCTGGTCTCTTAAAGAGAACAAGCCAAGTAAATGTGCTTAAAGCAAACAGACAGAGGAGATTAAGATGTGTTGAGAGAAGGAGAGAAGGATGAGAGGAGAGAGAGACTTAGAGAGAGATGTGAAAAGCTTAATAGGCTACCCTTAAAAAAGAGAACAGAACAAAGGATGTGAAGCTGTTGCATGTGTTTTGTCTGATGTGCAGTTAAATGAATCACGTCAGTGAGCAGGTTTGCAGGTGCACCAACACTGCAGATGACTGGGAGTGATCTGCACGAAGAAATATTTCAGTCAGCAAGTTTTCATGATGCAGAGACAACTGAAATATAATTTTCCCTGATATTTAAAATTCATTCTAAATGTCTTCATTTAGAAAAAAAAATCAATATCAAGCAAAAGGAACTCATTAAGAAAATTTGAACAAAAGTACCATGACATCCATGAAATATATTTTCAGCTTTTACATTTTCAGCCTCTTCATTGATGTATCAAAGCAATTCAGAGAAATATGATCAGATAAAGAAGAATAGCAGGAGAAAATTATAGCAAGAATAGCATAACAAAGAGAGTTAATGTTTATAAAAGAGATTCATTTGTTTTACTGAAAATTACTGGGATTTGTTGAGAGTAAGATGAATGGATTACAGGTGTGATGTTTGACATCAGTATTGTAAATTCATCTCACAATGTTATTTTATGTTTCTACATTGAAAAAAATTTGTTTGCACAAGCACTTCTTGGTTTTTTTGTGTTTGTTAAACCTTTTTTTTTATGTATGTAAAAAAATCAACTCAAGAGACTGCAAATAAAAGAGCTAAGCCACCTAAAGCATCAGTAAGCCCAGATAAAATCAGTCTAAATGTTGGTGCTAATCATGTTATTCATGCACTGATTAAGATTTTCCTGCTTTAAAGCTGTGAACTGCGAGCTGAGGTGCAGACAGACTGGTGGCAGACGAGGTGTAGAGCTAATGGTAGGGGCAGAATGTGTAATAGCTACTGTCTGTGGGGTTTTTAGAGCATGGAGAAATAGTCTGTCCCTCTCTCTGGGGGCAGAGGGGTATTTATGGGAAGACAACAAAGGAAAAATAGCACAGCGGATATTATTTAGGATAGAGAAAAGAATAAAAAAGCAAGAATCTAAACAGTAGAAAAGACAGCAGATCATCACTGAGAGCAGAATCCTGAGGGAGGCTCACAGATGCACAGAGAGAGATAAGGAAAATGGGATGATGGGATACAGTGAGAGGGTTTTTCCACGTATTGCTTTTGTCCTCAATCTGACTCTTTTTTATCTCTCTGTAGCTGCGGTATATAGCGCCTCTATCCTGCTCTAATAGTCTAAGGGGGGAAAAAAGGGTTGAGAAAATCTCTTTTGTCCACTCTTTGAAATAACCCCCCTGTCCTGCTTTGTCTCTACCTTCCCTCCCTCTTCATGTCCCTCTCTGTTTCTCTGTAACTGATCCAGCGCGCCTCATTTCAAACCTAAACATGTCTGTCTGGCTCCAAAACAGACCAGGCCACCCCTCTCCTCAGCCTCCATCCCCTCCCCCACCAGACCCCAATTCCAATCCAGAGGGATGATGTCATGCCGATGCTTAGAAAAACGACAGGGCTCAGGACGTGGGGTGTGTTTGTGTGTTAGTGTGTGTGTGTGTTTTTGTGTGTGTGAGTGGGCGTGTAGATGGTAGTGTGTGTGTATGTGTGGAGGGGAGCCATGGGATAAGGGGTCATGGGAGTGGTAGGTGATGTAGTCTGATCGTTTTTTAAACTTTCCAACCATGATCTCACAGAGAATTACTGTGTCAATAACAGAGAGAGACAGTTAAAAAAAAAAAAAATCTTCCCTTGTGTGCTTCCTCTTTTTTAGTAATCGTGTCAATAGTTAGCACGAGCTCAAAATACACTACGCAGACATATAAAAAACTTTGGAGTATAAATACTCAGTGTTTTTTTTGTACCGACTGAACTATGTTTCAAGCACCACTTGGCTTCAAATGTCTGTTTAGGTTCTGGTTATTGTTTATGTCTGTCTGTGTGGTTGTTTGATTACATTTTTAATCAGATGAGCTTTAGATTATTTTATGTAATGAAAAACTTTTGCATTCAAACATTTCAGAACTCTGGCTTCTCTCATGTAGTGAGAGAAATTGTTTTGTAGAAAAAAAATACTTAAGAAATCTGCCAAAAAGAAGTATTGTTTTCTTTGGTATTGTCACCAAAACTTGAGTTGAATTTTATATAAAGACTAATTCTAAACAATACCCATCTTTTAAAACAATTGGTAAACATAAATTGATTGATAAGTGTCTAAAATCTCTTTTTGATTCTTACTAAAACTCTCGAGTGTTTGTGCATACAGATGTGGTGAATGAGAGAACGAGGGAGCGAAGGTTTGTGTGGATTATAAAGTGTCCGTCAGTCCCCCTGTTTCCCGATCAGAGTTTTGCTATTTATCATGTACATGTTTATACATGGCCATCCTGTCTGCACATACTGTATGTGCTACTGTGGAATCCCTGTTTGTATTTCGGGTTGCTCCGAGGGCTGATGAGAGGTGTGTGTGTGCACGCACTGTCCATCAGTGGATGCTTCTCATTCCAGTCTTTTTCGGGGTGCAATCTGGAATCTCAGCTGTCTCCTCACCCCACCCTCACACACAAATACATGCACACACACACATAAGGGTGTGGCATCAGCATCCTTCTGCATGACCCTGGCTCCCTCCGTCCCTAAGCAGCTGACATAGTCTCTGGGTGGGATGAGAACACACACACACACACACATACACACACTGGTACTTTAGCAGAGGGGTCTTATGAGGCTTTAAACTCGTAGCTGCAGATGGACATTCCTGGGAAGGGCTGGTTAGTCTGGGTGACAGCAGAACAGGAGGCGAATGTGTATCTTTGAATGTCTTTGTGCACACATGTTTGTGAAAATCCCTGTCCTAAATCATGACTGCGCGCCTCCTGTGTCTTCACCCCCTCATCCCCTCCTCCATCACACCTTTCACGTCCTACTCCCTCTTATTTTATCCTCCTATAGGCTCTCTTTTAGTCTCTCCATCTCATCTTCCTGCAGTGTTTCTCCTTGGAGGATCTGTAAGGCTGTGACTCACTGTCCTTCCCCGCACCAACTGCGTCAGCAACAATTTAATGATGGGAGTAGAAGTCAAGCCAAACTGGGCCAGCAGCTCACTGGTTGTCTTTGGGCCCATGCAGTGAAGCTGTAACGTGTCCTAATTTCCATCTATAAAGATGCTTACACATCTAAATTTTCATTTTTAGCAATTAGCAGTTACTTTGTCACTCATAAAACACTGTTTTTTTCCTCCTGGCCTGATTGAAAGGTGAACTGTACCCATCATATGCTCTGGAATGCTCATAATGTGGCTGAGTCAGCCTCAGAAACCTTTCTGTACAGGTCTGAAAATCATAAATGATGAAAGACCTCTGCAATTCCAGTAAAACTGCATTACGACTATTGGAAAAGTCATTGCGAAAGAAAAATAAGAATTTTTACCTGTTATAAAAAATGTGTTTATTCAGAAAATCATCAGTGTTGGAACTTTGTGTAGCTTTATGTGCAATAATGTGTAATAATATACTTGATAAGTAGTGAGAGCAACAAAGCACCCCTTAAATACTTTCCATTTCTCTTCTAATTTGTGCAGTTAAAATCTGATTTCTATAATGTATGTTAATCCTCAAAACCACATGATCCAACTGATAACTAGACTAAATACAGTATGATCAAAGTATGATAGACGAACAGTGAAATGCATGTTAATTCACACTGCCGTCCCGCAGGAGCCACAGTTACATGCTAACCTGTTAGCTGTTAGCAATCATGTTGGCTAGCTGAAGTCAAACTCAAAGGTTGTGTGCAGTCAGAGGAGTTCAGTGTGTCAGAACCCAGTAACCCTCCCATGACTCCCCAGCTAATCCAAGTCATGCGTCATCTGGACGACGGCGCTGTTTACTGGCTCTCTGAATTTTCCTTGACTTCTTTCCGTCTTTCAGTTCTCTTTATGTCGGCTTATTCATGTCTGTTTGTGTGTTTGATTATGTGTCTCTGTGTGTGAGTGCATGACTCTTATTTCTGTCTGTGTGTGATTTTTTGCCTCTCTAAGGGGCTGATTGGATCACGCTAACATAATTTCTATAATCATATAACCTGATTCGTCCAGTAAAACCTTCCTGTAACCTACCGGCACACGTACACATGCAAACACACATCTGTCACCTCTCTGGCTGTACTGTGTGAGTGTCTGATCCAAAAAGTGACTGATACTTATGGCTTTTGTTGTATGATCTCTGGGATGTGTGTGTTTGTGTCTCCGTGTGTAGCATCGTAGCCCTTTCATTCTCAGGTCCTGTATTGTTTCAGCTGTTGTGAATTAGAAAGGCATGCCGTGGCTCGGCCTTGCCTTCTCACTCTCCGTTTTTTTCCTCTTTCCGTCTCATAGTTCAGTGAAATGTGATTCGCTCTCCTGAGATGAGTTGGGACAAATATTTAAAAAATATATTCAAAGAGACTTTTAGAATACTATGAAAAATAAATGTATCATTTTAACCTCAAGCAAATCAACACATAGTTCTAATAAGGAGCATAATTTCAAAGAAAGACTTGAAATTCACCTGATATCATAAATATTATCATAAATATCGTATTAGCGAAATGCCTGAGAGCAGGAAGACTGAAAGAGAATGAGACAAACTAATGCTGTGAGTCATATTTAGTTTAGTAGAACAAATTTTAGCACATTTGTTGCATATTAAATATAGAAAAAACAACTTTACTATGTTCTCTAAGCAGTAAGTAGTAAACATCTGATTAAGTCTGCTGTAAAAGGAGACTCTAATGAGACAAATGATACGTATAATGTATGTTTTTCTCATTATTTAAGCTTATTTAACCTCAAAATAATCAGGGGAGTTTTTAGCTTGTGATGTTTGCCTTGATTTACAGTTCTATACAGTAGAATAAATAATAAATAAAATAATAAGATAAACGGAAAGACACTTTTGGTCCTTCATGTACTGTAGAGAGGTAAGAATCAATCATGAAGGAGAACCAGGTGGGCGAGTGGATGTGTGGGAGGTGGAGGAGGTTCAAAGGAGGAGAGAAGAGGTTGGGGTGTGTGTTTGTTTGTGTGCATGACAGAGAGAGAAAGAAAAAAAAAAGAGAGTTGACCTCCAGCATTGACCTCTCAGCAGGCAGCCTCACAGGTGTTGTTTGGTGTGTGTGGGAGAGAGAAAAAGAGGAGGTAACTGAAAGACAGAAAGAAAGACAGAGAAAAAGGAGGGGAAAATCTATTTTTATCTCACTAAAACTCCCCAAATGGTGTAAACCACCGCAGAGAATTGACCTCCAATGTGTTTATAATGTGGAAAGTCCTTCCTGCATTAATCGTACATGGACATTAAACTCCATCTGTACCAGACTGCCAGCTGAAAACACTCAGTCTGGGGAAAGTGTGAAGTTTTTATTTGCCTAGAAGACTGTGTGTGCTTTGGTGTGTGTGTGTGTGTGTGTATGTGCGTGTGTGTGTGTGTGTGTGTGTGTGTGTGTGTGCATATGCAGACTAACTTACTGCTAAATTGAAAAGCTCACAATTAATTGCCCATCTGCACACACTCAGCAAATCTGCCACAAAAATCTGCAAAGTCTGAAACTACCATTTTGACCAGCAGTGGGGTGTGTGCATGATTGACGGCCATGTTTATTGAACTTATTGAGCACGGCGGTGCCTTGTATGCTCAGAGGTGTGTGTATGTGTGCATCAGTGTCTTTGTGTGACTTTGGGAGTGTGTGTTCACTGGGTCCAGGTCTCTTTGTTTCGGTCTCTCTGCCTTGGGAAGGTTGAGAACAATAAATGCTTTCACACACACACAGGCAGGTGAAATGCTCTGCTGGTTAATATAAAACTACCCCAGAGAGTTGGAGGGGAGGAGGGTGGGTTAGAGGAGTAAAAGCACAGAGAGAAACCAAAATGGCAGCGACATTTTTCCTGCTGCCAGGTTACCATAGAGGGAGGTGTGGAGTGGGACGGATGGAGAGAGATTAAGAAACCAGACGTTTAGGAAGAAAATGACATTAAATGACAGTGTTTTGTCGAAATGGATTATGGATTTACTCTGGTTTGGGAGGGAGGGAGGAATGAAAGGAGTGAGACAGAGAAAAATATATTTTCCTGTCGACAGGTGTTCCCCTATGAGCAAATAAACGACCCAGAAAAGTCAATAATACACACTTTATGCCCAACACCTGTGTTTGTGTTTATGTCACTTAGCTGCACTAAGTGCTTTCAAGCCTCTAGACACAGACAATGGTGGTGTGAGACTTTAACTCAGGCAAAATAACAACAGCATTACGCTTGAATAAGAGGCCATTTGGTAAAACCTGTGATCCAAAGTGCAAGGCAGTAAAGTTTTGCTCCACATTATGACCCCTGGGGAAAATTAAACCTCTAATCCCCCCGTCCCTTCACTCCTCTCTCAACACCCACCCTCCTCTTCTTTCCGTCAGAGCTGTGACTCTTTAACTAGCCGTAACAACTGAGGAATGAATGGAAATCATAGGAGAGGAGGGGAGCATGGGTAGATCCACAGAGGAGTCAAGTTTAATCTTAAACAGATCATGAAGGATAATAGGTGGGGACACAGAGGGAGGGGGTAGAGTAAATAACATCGTTTCAATGAGTAGATAAAATGAGTTTAATCTGTTTATAAGCCTCTTTTTGCCCTTTATGCTTCTTCTACTCCTTAATATATACATTTTTAACCCAGTGCCTGTTCTGCCATGGCCCTTGGTAGCCGGCCCACATCTGTGAATGCTTGAGTTTGAATCATGTTGTGGTCCGTGTAGAGGGGATTGGGCGGTTGGCTTGTGGGTCACGCGAGAGTTTGTGAGTTCTGCGTGTGTGCGTGGGTGTGTGCAGCACACCAGTGATAAACCCCTTTTGTTTCTATGAAGACGTTTGCCTTGGACGCGGCAATGACAGCTGCAGCGCAACTGACAGAGGAGGGGAGGGGGGTGGACCGAGGAGAGGGGGGTGGCGGGCAGGCAGTTAAAAAGAAAGAGTGGAGTATTTAGCATATTTGACATGCAGACCACGAGCTGCTCTGTGCAACAGTTGAGAAAGAGGGAGCTCGTCTAGCGAGTATTGGGAAAACTATCTAAAGACAAAGGAGTGAAGCAGACAGAAAGCAGGCGTGCTTAGCTTCAGACCAGCCGAGCTCTGCCAGACTCCTTTAAACAAACAGATTTACTGCAAAACGAGGGCAGAGGAGCAAACAGGAAGAAGAGTAAGGAGGAGGATGAACGTCACTACTGACTCCGAGCAGCCCGAAACTTTTGATAGCAAGAAAATAACAGTGTGGCTTAAAGGTCTCAGCTCTGCTCTGCTCTCGGGCTGCAGGTTGCTGTGTTTGCTCGTATCCTCCTTCTGACTAACTGGGTGGCTGTTCAGAGGTTTTGTGTGGAATACTGAAGGAACAGACAGCACCCCCACCTCTTCTGTTTTTTTGTGCATGGCCCCTTTTCCTTCAGGCCCCTTGGTCTCTGATGAACACACACACATGCACGCACACACATACACACACACACCAGCCGTATTGGGTTTCAGTGAAGGCACAGACGGGAATGCACAAGTGGAGCCTGTGAATATCACAGACTTTTGTGTGTGTGTGTGTGTGTGTGTCTATATCTTTTCCATATTTATTTTTTACACCGGCAGCTCTTTTTGCTACTATCAGCTCTACTTCAGCACAAAGAATTCTGGCTCAACTGAAAACCTGTGGAAACTCTAACAAAGGAGGAAATTATTGAGTGAATAAGAATGGACTGGACTCACTTCCTCGTCTGCCTACAGCCTGGACAATTGCTTTGAGAGGAAAAAAAAAGACAGCTCATTACCGATAAGCCTCTTTCTCTCCCGTCGGCTAACAGTCCCGCCCCCTCTCTTTCTACCTCTATCTCCCCCTTCTTTCTGCTTTCTTTATTTTTCTTTAACTCTGTATCATTTCACTCGAAGGGCTGTGTTTTTGTGCTCTAAAGGGGGGCAGTTTGCCCCAGAGAATTACGAGTGGATTACAAAGCTGTGATGAATGTAGCCATGAATGTAGCCATCTCACATCACCAGCTCTCCTTTTTCTTTCTCTTACTGCACCAAATCTGGCAACAGTGGCAGGGAGAGTAAATGAGATACTGCATTATATGCTGACTGCTTTCCTGGGAGAAATCATCAGTGTTAAATTACATTACATTAAGGCGTTTTAATTCTTTCTACCTTTTTCCTTTTTTTAAAAAATATTTGTTTTTAATTCCTTTGAAATTGGCTTTAGTAGCACAATGGTGCTTGCTGCTTAAACTGGGATAATCAGCTGCATCCCGGCATTCAGCTGATAGTTTTTTTGTAACAAGCAAAATCCTCCTCTGTGCAGCTCTCTTTCTCTCTGGCTCCACGCCCCCTCTCAAGTACCCTGCCTCCCTCTCTATCGCTACTTAACTCTCCTACGCCACTCTGTCTTTCTCTCCCTCACTCTCTCTCCCTGTGTTTTTTCTCTTTTTTTTTGGAAGAGAGGAAACCAGCATGATTGGAGCACTTCCTGTGTTTTAATACCAATGCAGGAAACAGAACAAACGGAGCTGAATTCAAATACAAACAGCAAGAGAGCAGGGAGGGAGGGAGGTATGGTGAGAGAGAGAGAGAGAGAGAGGGACATGTGAGTGAGTGACTGAGTGAGTAAAAGGGAGAGGAGACGAGGGGGGAGAAGCAAGAGAGCGAGAGTGAGAGGAAAAGAGGGAGATTTTTTTAGCAGCTGCAAACCATTTCAGCTGTGTAGTGGCCTGAGAACAGAGACTGGGAGTGAAAGAAAGAGAGAGCAAAGCTTGGGAGCCCACACGTCTCAAAGAGGGAAAGAAAGAAAGGAAAAAGAGAGAAGAGGAACTGGGATTGCGTGGCACTTTGTTTCATTCTCAGTACGGAGTGAGAAGCAGGAGAAAGGATACGGCAGAGAAAACAGCGAAAGGGAAGGGAGTGTGTCCTGGGATTGTCTGCTGCTAAAAGAGGGGGAAGACGCTGCCTGCAAAGCAAAGCCTGGACTGTAGCTGGGAGGGCTGTCTGGGTCTTTGCCCTCTGGATACAGTCCCGCGACTCACTGCTCTGCCCTGCTCGCCTGCCTGCCTGCTTGCCTGGCTGGTCCAGGATCCAGCCTTCAGCCCCCCCTCTCTTCTGTCTACCCCCAGATGCCCCCTTTCACTTCAGCCTCACCCCGTCCAAGATCCTTCCTGCCTTCGATCTTCTGTATCATCTCTCCCCTGGAGCTGTGGATGATCCAAGGATAAAAGAAAAGAATTCAAACACTGACAGGCATTTCTTCATGAAAAAGCAGACTGCTTTTCTCTTTGTTCTGGAGTTAGCATTATGTTCAAATTGTGGATGATGGGGTGGATTATCTTTCACAAATGATGACTGTTATGACTGCAATGAGATGTCTTAGGCAAAATTAGGGTTTGTACTCCAGGCACAAAGCCCTGATTCCTTGTGATGGAAACAGAGGAGAGAAAAAGAAAAGCTGTGGACTGTTCGAACACTCACCGGACCACAAACTGGCCGTGACTTGGTAAAGGGAATTCTATTTTCATGTTTTTTTCAAGTGCGGATGTCTTGCCTTAAAAAGCTCTGAATGATAGACATTTTCTATATTTTGTGTCTCTCATGAACTGGGTTTCGTACTCTCAAAGATTTTTCCTGCAAGGAACATTTTTTTAACAAAAGACGCTTAAAATGAAACAAATCCATGGAGTATTTTTCTTTGCTAGTCATTACACCCCACGCAGCCTTTCTTTTATATAACAGAGAGTGGGTTTTCTCACCTTAAAAGGAGACTTTTACACTTCCCTGCCTGCTGCTCACTGAGACTGTTCAAGTTGCCCAAGCCCTCTCTGCTTTTTCCTGTTGTGCTACAGAGAAAAGAGGAGACCGGAGAGGAAGGAGGCAGGAGCTTAGTGAGACTGAGAAGGGTAAAGGAATGGGTTGCTGTACATGAGTATGGAGGAGAGAGTTGAAATCTGCGTTTCCAACAGCAGGACAAAGGGTTGCTATCTGCATGGTCCTCGCCTCACTTTGGACTTTGTACTTCTCAGACAGGGAGATGATGACTGTTTCTTTTCCTTTCTCCCTCTGCTCATCCCTCCACCTCTCCCTCATTCCTAACAGTCTTTCAAATAAACAAGGCTAGTGATTAATATGGTGCCAAGGGGGAGGGCTGTCTCTCTCACTCCCTCACTGATGCCACACAGCATCTCAGAAAGACCAAGGAAATGCACTAGTGTTGAAGTGACATAAGCAAGAACACAACACATGCCAGGGTAATGATACTGTGGATGATAAAACTTGGAATATTTTTGAGAATGTGAAACCTGAAGGATTTGTTAAACGCAGCCAAAAGGACTGTGGGATTTTAGGATTTTTGGATTGGGGACAATTGAAGGTAAAAGAACTCCTTTTGCACAAAGTTCTTTTTTGTGTGCTGATTTTTTTTACTTTATTTGCCACACCTGCACCTTAAACAATAGGGTTTCTGTGGCTGTCCAACAAAAGTGAAAAGGACAGAATGGGGAAGCCCCTGAGCCGCCCGGACTGCCTGAGGCAGAACCCTCGCTGCCTTGGAAAAGGTGATGAAGACGAAGCATACATAGAGGATTGCTATGTCCCCCAGCGATCAATATATGATACTATGCGCATTAATGAGCAGATTGACCAAGGGACCAAACTGTGTCAACCTTCCAGGAGCACTCTAGGCTCTGGTGGGGAGGTGAGAGGAGAAGGAAGTACACTATCCAGCAATGGCACTATTGGAGCTGATTTAGGTGGTGTTTTTGTCTCCAGGAATGCAGATAATGCTGGTGGGGTGAAGAAACTAGATGAAAGAGTGATCTTTGATGCCTTAAAGCTAACTGGTGATCCTCAGATCATGTCCCCACCAGTTGGCATTGTAGGTTCAGGTTTGGCTATTGCCCCATCCTCATCTGGCTCTGGTGGAGTTGCTGCAGTGGCCAAGAGGCGGCATCAAGGTGGTGATAAAAGGGACAATCCAAACCGTCGTTCATGGAAAGCCTTTATGCCTCCAAGTTATCCAGAGTTTGCAGAGAGACTTGAGTTTTCATCTGTTGAAGGAGCAGAAAAGCGAACATCTGGGGCAGGGATTCCTCTCTCTCCTCTACAGCCCGCTTCTTCTCACCTCCCCCCATCCACCCCTACCTCATCAACCCCTTCCTTACCCCCTTACACACCTTCCCCTTTATCATCTGCCCCTCACACTCCTCCTGTCTCCTCCTCACCTTCTCTGACACCCACAGTTAGCCCTCTGCCTCCTCTCCAGCAGCATCCTCTCAGCAGACAAAAGCAGGTTCATCCTGTGTTACAGAAGCAACACAAACAAACTCATGGGGTGCCGTCACCCTCCAAAGAACAGTTACCTGCATCGGGCCAGACTCAGGTACTCCAGACTTCTGGAAATACACCCCAGCATAGCCCCAGTATATCAAGACAGGTAGAGAAAAGAAGGGAGGGGCACAGACGGACTACTAGCTCCTCTAAAGATGGAATTAGACAGATCCCAGAGGTGCCTGTTGAGTCAGTTAAGACCTCTGATTCAGAGAGGGATTCTCCTCTTTTTGACCAGGATCAGGGAGATAGCACTCCTCTCATCCCACCAAAACCAGTCTTCTGCCCCCCTACCAAGGCTCGCACCTGGCCCCGCAGTATAACAACAGGGAAAAGGACTCAGGTTGGGCTGAGACACAATTTCCCTGTACTTCCCCCTTTGCCTCCCCTATTAGGTGAGGATAACAATACGGATGAAGAGTCACTTTATCTACTAGACCCCCCATCTCCATTTCTGAAGGAGGAGGAGGGGATAGTATATGGAGGTCTGCCTCTTTCTCCCTGTATTAGTCAAGAAGGAGGCGATGAGGGGCTACTGGGTTGGTGTGCTCAGAGCAGTGAACTCAGAGAACGCACAGCCTCTGAGCTCAAATTTGAGGAGGATGAACGCAGGATACTTGAGGAGCTTGAAGAACAAGAGCAGGAAGAGTGCAGGGAAATGACTAAGGAGGAGGAGGAGGAGGAGGAGGCATGGAAAAAAGAAAATGATAAAGCAGAAGAGGAGAGAGCTGAGAGAGAGGAGAGAGAGTGGGAGGTAGTTCTTAAATTAGAGAACAGGGAAATAATTGAACAATCTTGGGATAGGGAAACACTGGAATCAGAGCAATGGGGATTAACAGGCTCTTCTGGACCTTGGCCTGTTTTGACTCCCCCTACAGGGTTTGGAGGTCCAGGGGTGCCCAGTGTCTCACCCTGTCCCAGCTTAGGGGCTGAGTCAGATGACCTTTTCCTGGAGCTGGAGAGACAGTGTCAAGAAGATGAAGGAGAGGAGGGAGTGGAAATGAGTGTAGACCCTGACCCCTTTGATCCCTATACACTTCCTTGCTTAGAGGAGGAGGAAGAGGAGAGAGAGGAGGAAACAAAGACTGCCTGGGTAGATTTTGAAGGAACTCTTCCTATAAATGCAGTTAACTCTGTTGAGCCTGATAGTGTTGCACCAGACTTAGAGACATTTACAAAAGACTCAAATTTAAATCCCTTTGGGCACATACAACAGATTACAAGCTTTGACTTTGTTCAAGCACAAGACTGTGAAAAGGAACATGGTTTCATTGATGAAGAATGTGATGTTGACTACACTAAAGATAAGGCAGAGGTAGAAGAAGAGGAGATTAGTTGCCCAACAGACTCTGCTTTTGGTCAACAACTGGAGTCAGACTCCAGTGGGATCCACATGTCCCAGCCAGGCAGAACTGATATAAGTGACATTACTCAGGCAGAGTGTACACAGGTAAGACATGCACAGACTGAAACAGACCCAGATAGCGGGGCATCATCAGATCGCGATGGAGAAAATTGTGAAGAGGTAGCCTCCTCTCTATCTCAAAGCCCTCTGAACCCTTACGCTGAAGAGGCAGAGCAAGTGGAGGAGGAGACTGAACAGGGTGAGGGAGAATTAAAAGAGGAAGAGGAGTTAGGAACAGAGTGGGATGTGTATGACCAATCTGAGCCAAGTTTGGACAGTAGTGAGGGAGTTCTCATGGATCACTCCCCTGAGCTTTTGCACACGATTGAAAAAGGAATTGACAATGAATGTGCACAAGATGTTGATGTTCAGACTTCCTGTCAGGAAGATTCAGTCCCCTTAGAAATTATGAAACCTTCCGTGGCAATAACTTGTGACACAGAGGGGACATGCTTTTCTTCAGAGACTTTTGATGTTCCCATAGATGTGTTCCCAGGACTGAACATGCCTGGACAAAGTCCAGATCTGGAAACTACGACAGATGTGACAGCTAGCACCCCAAAATCAGACTCTGTTCCTCTGCTACAGCCTCAGCACACAGACTCGACACCCCCTTCCTCCTTACCTCAGTCACCGTCTAAATCAGATTCTTGTGGCGCTGGATTGGATACTAAGGACTCAGAGGGCTTTGTGATGTCAGATAGTTTTGTTTATCTAGCTGTGTCTGCACCTCCACAGTACCCCAATGACTGTCCCCCATCTCCACTTGGGGAATCCATTCCCCCAAGTCCTCTCCCTAAAGACGAGGAAGGACCCTTTCTTTCCCCTGATAGCTTTGTTTACATGGCAGCACCTGAACGGCCCCAGCCTGGCCCCTCAGATGTCTGCTCAGCCTGTGAAGACACTCAGGAGCTGGACTTGGACTCTTACTCTGAAGGGACCCAGTCTGGGATGGATGGGGTAGAGTTTGTCCTAGGATCTATGACAGGGGACAGTGACTGGGAGTCAGATGGTTCTGCTCTGGATTTTCCTCCGCTCACATCCACAGACCAGGCCTGGGACCAACTCGAGCCAGGCCTTCTACAAAGCCTATTTGCACAGACAGAGACATACCAGGCATTGGCTTGTAGGCCTCAGGAAGCAAGGTCCCCAGCAGGGGCCACAGCTTGTTCCACAGATGCCATCTTTGAATCAGAAAAGAGCTCTGAACCAGAGAATGACTCAACAACTTTATTACCAACTTCTGGCAATGACATAGAGGCAGAGGTATGCTTTCAGTAATTTTCTTTACCTTTAATATAGTTGAATTCCATCAAAGATATTAAAAACGACCTTAATATTAGTGCTGTGAGTTTACTTGCGTCGTTAAGACTATTTTGCAGTTGCTTTATTAAGGTGAAACAGTTGTGTGTCCTCAATAGTGCAAGTCATACAGTGTCATGGGAAAAGAAAAGAATGATAAAGCTTGCATTCGGGGGAAGTTTACAGAGCTTTTTTATATATATGGGTTTTATCAGAAGCACTAATCCAGGATGATTTGCAACAGAAAAAAAATACTAGATAAATGCAGTGTCTGTACATAAAGGTCCTGATTTAATTGATTAATTATTTAGCCTCATAAGAAAGGGTGATTGGATGAGTTGTAAAAGCTGAGCAAAAAACAGTTTCTGGCAATGAATGCATTCCATGTGAAAACACAGAGACGTAGCGTGGAAAAAGAATTGGGTCAGGTAGCTGAGCGTTGAGTATAACTGATGTGGGCATAGCATGGAAAATGTATGTCGGGGGGTGAAGTTATGTAGACGCCATAATTAGCTAGTTGTGTCTGAGCAGTAGGGCTTTAAGAGATTGCAATACGATGCTCAGAGGGGGGTTTACTACTTATGGGAAACTACCCATAGAGTTTCTGAATGCGTGTGTATGGTGTGGGTTTAGGTGGAGGTCATTGCTAATCTACAGTGCATGCACATATCTGAGATTGATCACATGTTTATTTGTGCGAAGCTGAAAGAGCAGTGTGTGTCTAAAGCCTACTTATAATGCTGATCTCAAGTGCAGAGTTTACAGCGTTTATCTCAAGGGTACACTATTATAGTGTTTACGCTTTCTTTATATAAAGTACAGATTGCAGTGTTTCCATACAAAGTCATGGGTGCTGGTCGTGTCCCAGCTGTTTGAAGTGAGGCTACACAAGCCAAAGTTTTCCCTCTTGTTTAGAAAATTGTGAGAAAGGTCAGTGTTTGAGGGGGCAGTGAGTTTGTAAATGGAGCAAGACTCCTGGATGACTTTCACATTTTGGGTTAGTTTGGTTCTGAGAATGTAATCTCTGTCACAGGGTACACTGTTGCTGCTGTGCACAGACAGAGGTCTGAAATGGATATTCTATAAATGCTGCAAGATTAGCTTGGCATGAAACTGACACAGAGGGCTGTCAAAGTGACTGTGTGTCAGACCAGTCTCCCTGCATTCATCTGCATTCAGTCTTTGATTTGTTTTGTTTGCGTAGTGTCACTTCTCCCCCATCTACCTCTGTGTCTGTTTCACTGCATGGTCTGCATATAAAGGTGTGTGTATATGCAGTGCATCGCAGTGTGTGTGTGTTTGACAGGCTGTCGTGCTTTCTAGGAGCTCTGATATGACTCAGTGTTTGGCCCAGATTTGCTTGATTTGAATCCTGTTTTTGTTGAGAATGGACACAAAATGTAGTTAGTTTTCACAGTCTACCTATTATGATGCTATAAGTTTGCAATAAGTTTACTGTTTTGCATATAACACATATGAATAATCATTGTGTGATCTTGAAAATACCATAATTTACAACCAAAATCTACACATTGATTTTCCATTGATGGCTGTCTCATCACCAAATGAAGTCTAACCTGTTTATACCATGAGATAAACCCCTTGACCCCATTGCAAACCTGAGTTGAGGTGTAATTCTGGGCAGAGAACCACAATTATTCCTAATCACCGCACATCGTGAACAAACAGTGTTTGATTTGGTTTGCCACTGATGCACCTGAGCCCACGAAAATGTTAAAAGGTCTGGTTCTCTTTTATAACATTATAGTTTCCATCAGGCTGAAGTTGCCTGTCACAACTCATTTATGCTATGTGTTTGTAAAAATGGATGTTGTGTGTGTGTGTGTGTGTGTGTGTGTGTGTGTGTGTGTTTGGGTATGAAACTGATTTTTATGTTCTTATGTATTATCAGCCCACGTCTGGCTGTTCTCTCTGCAGTCACGGACTCTCTGGCTTCACTTTAATGTTATCAGAGTCCACTCAGCCACAGATCTGACTCAGAGAATTACAGCTAGACAGGTTACTGAGTGCAGATGATCTGAAACATCAGGCTCGATTAGGGGAAAAAGCATTTGATAGTAAGAAAAGAACATGTTAAAGAAAGATAGAAAAATGGGGTTCACTCAGGGGCATTTATGCACCCACATTGTAAATCCTCGGCACACTTTGATACAAGTACTGAAGGTTCTGGATGTACTGATATTTTGATTTCGCAGCATTTTGATGTTTAAGCTATTAGTTGCTCAAATGATATTTCATTTCTCAGGCAATTTAAAAACCAAATTTACCATCCTTTTACCATGTACAACAGCTTTTAAGAGCTTTTATGTTAAACTTCTGCTCTGATGGTATTTCTGGACAAAATACTTGGCTCCTGTTAAATGTTTTATCACAAAAAGAGATAACATTTAAAATACATGTTTTCTTTATTCTCCAATCTGTGCTACCACAGAAACATTGGGTCACTTGGTCCATAAATGATGTAAGATGATTTGGAAATTTGATTTTTCAATTTTTCTTCACGTTTTGGGCAGGTGACACAAGCACTTTTGTTGTGTTACGAAATCCCCTTTACTTCAGTCATGCTTGCTCTCCTTAACTGACTCTTTTTCTCTTCGTCCAAACCCTCCCTCTCCTCCCCCTCATCTCCTACATGCTTGGATGGTTTTGCTGCTGAGATAAGGAGGTGAGAGGTAAATACTGTGGCTTTCTTTGAGGGGAGCTGTCTCTGCCAACATGGCTGCACAAACAGTGTGTGAAGTTGTCTGGGGAATATAAACCTAGATATCAGATAAGAGAGTGCCAGGGCTAACACTGGAGCTATGGGCTGGACTCTGTTGCCTGTTGACGGTCCTGTCTTTCCCTCTCTGTTTTGTTTCTGTTGTGCACCGACCTGTCTCCTATTTCATTTCTCTTTCTGTCTGCATCTAAGTCTGTCTCTTTCTGCTCTTTATTCTTTTTATCTACAGTAAAACAAACACAAGGCAAATTTCACGTTGAGTTGCGGTTAGAAATCGATTGAGAAGGGATCGTGTGAAGGCTTATGGAGGACAGATAAACATGCTGTGTTTAGAAAGACAAAGACACAGACACAAAAAGAGTTATGACAGGCGACAGGGAGGTTGGGTGGTAGAAGCTATTGTTTGCTTGGTGCAGCTACCTTTAAGCGCTACATGAGGCTTTGTACAGTGATAAAAGATCTATGCTGGCAGGCAGACACAAGCGGAGGGTTTTTGGATTAATATGAGGCTAATTTTAAGGCACATTGTTTGCATGTGTGCCCCACAAACAGACGGACAGATGGACGTTTTGCATGCTGTTTGATGATTTGGGACAAGGGACACACTGACCAAACGCAGCTTGTCCACAGATTTAGAGGCAGATCATTTTGCAATTGCCTGTTTTATTCATAATCCCATGGCATTCAAAAATCTTTACATTTTCTTTAACAATCATCATTTAAAATACATAAACACTTTAGCACACACTGTATACATAAAACAGAAGTATTTTTTTGCCATGCAGTGAAAAGTGTTTTGACTAGATATCCTCATGGATGAGGACAGAACAAGATTTGTGTGCCATCCAAACAAATTTGGACTCAATAACTGTCTTTTTGTTTCAGCTATCTTTAACTGTAAGTAGATCTCTAATTTTTGGTTTTGAAATCAGTCTTGAAATCAGCTCTGACACAGTAAAATAAAAGACCCACTGTAAATGTGTGTTTCTGAAATTTGCACATACCCCATTTTTGTTCTAAATCATTTTCAGCACAAGATGGAATCGTAGGAACAAACGGGCCAGAGAAAGATGAGGCATTGAAAGACAGATGTTTAAGCAGAGAGAGACAAACAGGCATAGAGAGAACCAGCTGGCATCAGGTCCACGGCTCATACATTTATGCTTTGATTGATGTGATAATTCTGGTACTGAACAACCGCCTCCGGGATGAACCTGCGAAAGATGGAGAGAGAAGGAGGGGGGGATATGCTCAGGACTCAGAAAAGCATGAAAGCAAATGCAGGAACACATTGATCTCCCACTGTTGAATATAGATGCACTTAAAATGTACAAAGAAGTTCAAATTTTTTAAGTGTTTTTTAATGATTTTGCGTATTTGTTTCCTCTGTGCATGTCTCTGCATTGCTCTCTTCTCTTACATCAGCATTACAATAAAAGCTCTTAGACATGGAAGAGTAGTAGTGTTTCGCTGTTAAATATCAACATGTTTCCAAGAAACCTCAATCCCACCCCAAAAAGGAATTCAAATTTTACTCTTTCTTTGTGTGTCTCACAGGGAACTGATTAGTAGTGCAGTGATACCCTGAATAAGGAAAATGTGTCAGTTTATAAATTGTATTTCTTAAAGAGAAAAAATATTGCTGGTGAAACCATAAAGGGAAAGTTAAAGGGTGAAGTTTGAGCCATCATACTTTGAATGCAGGTCATATTTGCATGAGATTTGTATCTCTTTGTTGATGTTCAAATAAGGACCCTGGTTTCCAAGTGGAATTTATTTACCCATTAACCCCTTTATTCCTGTGGAGTTCAATCTGTGGCTTGAAGCAAAGCCTTTCTGGCAAAATTATTTTCCCCCATCGAGTTTAGTTTGGAAACAGATTTTTACCCTTTCCTTCCTCCCCTCAGTCTTCGTTCCATTAAAAGAGAAAGGGGGAGTAAGGAAGGATGAGAGTTGAAAGCCAGGAAGAGATTGAGAGACGAGGGCATAGATGGGGGAGGGAGGAGGTGTGGTAGGTAAAGGAAAAGCAAGCGATAGAGGATAGCAGTGCTGTTACTGACCTTCATATGCTTTCAGGAGGAACACTTAGCCAAGGCACAGGATATTCAAACTGTTTATTTTATTTCATTCTGGTTTTCTAATTATTGCTCATTTACACCAACTCCCATTCAGTTCAGAGCATCACCCTTCCTGTCTTCCTCTGCTCTCCTTTTTTTTAATGGCACACCACTTCAACTGTAGCTTTAAGACACTTACAAGATAAACACACTTTTCACATGACCACCAGCTCTCCTCGTGAAGTCGACAGATCATGTAGATACGGGAATCAATTATGACGTGAAAGAAGGATGAAAAGAGTGTTCAGAGAGCAACTTTAAAGCCATGAAAACAAGTTGGAAAACTGTTGCTGGGAAACATCCTGTGTGCAATTTCTGAAGCACATTTTCTTTTTTATATATTTTTCCAGCAGCAGAAAGGAGCTGCAATTTTTCTATGTGCTATCATTAGTAATTCTCTGTTTATGTTTGGAGCTACATGTTCCCCATCAGCCCAGATTAAGAAAGTGATATTCCTCAAGTGACCCACACATGCATATGTTTATGTAGAGAAAACGCTGCATATGTGTTGTCACACAGAAGCATCACAGTCTTGTGCTCTCACTTTCCTTAAAGACAAGAGTTCCCAAACATATTCAGCTCAAGACCTTAAAGAAAATATTGCCAAGGGAACCCAAACTTAGAGAAATAAACCATGAATTGCCGTAATATTTGCATTCATAGTCTGCTGATAAAGGACACAACAGATTGTGAATTTAAAATGCGCCTCTATATAACTGCATTTATTGCATTATTAAAAAACAGCATGGCGATATTTAGATTTGCAGAGTGTAATGTTAAGTTCCTCATCACCTCATTATGAACTTGCATTGAAAAATGAGGACATAGACGCAGTGTGGCCACACACTCAATGTGTCAGCTAGAGTGCAAATAAGTACATAAAGTACATCATAGCAGTAATAACATTTGCTGAGTGTAATGTCAAGTTTCTCACCACCGCATAAAATATGTACCTAGGAGTTCAGCAGAATGTATTGTGCCGTCACAGAAGTCTTTTCTTTTCACAGGAATAATTCTGTTGACTTTTCCTGATGCAAAGAATGCTTTGTTTGGAGATTTCTGTCCAATTTGTGCATTGTTTCAGCTCTCATTACTGAGCACCTCCCCACATAAAACACATCGAGGCTTCTCATTCTGCATTTCAAAATGCTTTGGTCAAGTCAACGTTTACAAACTCTTCCTCGTATTTTGTTTCAACGTCATACAAGTGATCCAGAGTGAGGGACTCAAAGTAGTCAGCCAGAGACACAGAACATGTGTCAGGTCCAGGTCCATGACAAATACTATTGCAACTATCAATTACTTTCAAAACTGATTAATCTGCAGATTATTTTCTTGATCAATTGATTAGTTATATTACTATAAAAGCAGAACATTGTTGCATTTTAGAACCAACAAATGATGTCAAACTGATCAATTATGAAAAGAAGGAAGGCCCTGCGCTTACTTCAGGCTTACGAGCAAAAGTCAAAGATTGTAGATGATTCCCTTTTTCCAGTAGATTTATTGAATTGTTATTGAGTCAAACTTGTTTGACTAAAAAAGAAGATTAATCTGAATTTGTCAGCCACACTTTTATTCACAGATTCAGGAACAAGTCGCTGAAAATTAAATTAAAAATCTGTTCTATTCTAAAAATTGCTGCAGTTGTGTGATAAACATGGAAAGCATGCGTGAATTCATTCATCTCCTGAATTTCAACAGCCTCCCAAACCCGAGTCTTTTTAATGAGACATATCAATGCAAACAGTATGCAGCCAGTATCGGCCTCTCACGTTCAGTCCCCAGCTTAAGTCAGGTCTGCTTTCATCTCAGTGTCTTTATCGCCCGTCCAATCTGAACTACTGAAGTGAGAGAGCCAGTGCAGGCCAGATGGAGAGCTGTAGTGGGAGGAAACGGCGGTGAGGGCAACTAAAGAGAAGAAACGAGGTAGAGGGATGAGTGATCAGGAGGAAGAGGAGGAAGGATGACAAGTTCTGTGGTGATAGTTCAGTCAGCTCAGTGTGTGTGCGTGTTTTGCTGTGTGCTGGCTGAGGTAGGGAAGAATGACAAGTATGTGGGACATTTTCCAGAGCTCTGGTTTAGAGGAGTCAACCACTCTGAGCTGTTGAGGGGAGAGAAAGAGCAGAGAATAAAGAGAGGCAGAAAGAGAAAGAGAGAGAGAAAACATAAAGAGAATGACAGAAGAAAAAGAGGGAGAATGGACAGAAATGTAAGCATACATGAACTGTAACACATTTATAGACACTACAGTGTATGTTTAGATGATGAATGGGTGTACTTTGCCTGTTGTTTCCTTTTCTGTAGCCCTCTATCTCTCTCTCTAACACACACACACACACACACACACAGGCAGGACACACCAGGATAAGGCGTAGGGTGGAGCGGGTCATGGCTACAGTCATTGTTGTTCTGGCCGACAGACTTCCTGTTCCAAGCAGCGATGACGCCCATCACCACAACACAGCTGCGTCCAAAGTGGACAGGAACACAGGCACACAAACACACACACACAAAAACACACACATGCACGCGCGCACGCACGCATAAACTGCTCATTCATATTTAATCATGCACAGAGACTCACACCTGTAGTCATTTCTTTTCCTGCACATAATTATGCACAAAGATCCATTCTTGTGCACACACACACGCACAAGTAAGTATCTTATGCACACACATACACACACAATCTTGGCATAGAGAACCTGTAGTTTGATGGCATATTTAAACCAGATGAGCAGAAACCTGTAAACCCTTCTGACCTACTGCAGAGTCTCAGTCATGTTCCAGCTCTCTGCGTCCAGCTGATGCAGAACAACGCAGAAAGTTTTCTCAGGTCTGTAAACATTCTTGACACGTCATAAATCCACATATAAGGCTTTCAAAGCTTTTAACTGCAGGTGAATATGTTCCGAACAGTGAAAAGTAAATGGTACTGAAATGTGAAAAATTAACAAGCTTACATTTGGAGTTGATTTGTTTGTTGCTTGGTTTTATTTTGTATTTTTCATTTAAAACCTCCAAAAACCAAAAATCGTCACAATGGAAACATTTCACATTCTGTCCTTAAATATAAGCTAAGAGAAATACTAATATTCCAAGGTGTTCATCTTTCTACACATGCATATTTTGACCAAACTTCTGTTTGCCATATCTCTGTAGTTCTACCGAACAAGGATTTGGTTAATTTACTAATTTGCATGTACGCTCACATGTTAAAGTCCCCTTGTGAAATCACTGCTAGGCTTTCACTGCGCTGGTTTATGGTGGTGGTCACAAGACTGATTCGATGAAAGGAGAAAGAAGGTTGTGTCGCTAAAAACAGCTTTAGATTTCATGGTGAAAATGGAGAACGAACATTTCTTGTTCAGATGTTTTCATTTCAGTTGTATTTGGTAAATCATGGTGCAGTGGTTTGTTATTGACTACAGGACACCCACCACTGTTGTAGCTTCTTCCAGGCCATGGTGGTATTTCACTGAAATCCAAACCCACATTTTCCCTCACCCTCACTTCAACTGCACCCTCTCCAGTATTGTCACACCAGCTATTTTCCCCCAGGCATGGATTTACCAAAATCTGTTGTGTGTGTGTGTGTGTGTTCTGGACATGCACATCTGGTTATTTGTGTGTGTGTATGGGTCTCCATCTCTCGGTGTGGCCACTGGGGTTTGGCGGCCACAGTATTATAAACCACCGGGCTTAATTCTCCCTCTGTGGGCCTGTTCTGAATGTCAGGACTTCTTAAATGTTTTCATAACAACGACCCCCACTGCAGCAGAGCCTCAGACACCCATTTGATGGGATTTTGTCACAAAGATGACAAAATTATGCGAATTTCATTGGTGATTTACAGTGATCCCACTGGTCAGGGAGTTTGTGGCTTAACATTAAATAGTGAAAGTTGTTTTGTGGATTTATCAAATTGTTACATACAGCGAGAGGGATTACAGGAATTCAGCAGAATGTGTTTTTTTCTCACATTCACTGCATGAGCTGTTGGTCTTGGATATATTTCCCCACAGTTACAGACCAACTTTACAAAAAAACAGACTGTTTACCCCTTAAGATAAACAACATTAAAAACCCAGACAGGCAGAACATTTTATAGGTCAAGGATGTGCTTAAAATTCTGAAATTAAAAATTTAAAATGTAAAGTCACTGAGAAGTCTGAGAAGTCATACACTTTTGTAAAGGGGAATAGTGTGGCCTTTGAATTCAATTTAAGTTGTGTTTACTTGTGTTAGGGCTGCAGCTTGTGTTTCCTTAATTGATCACAATATCTTACAGTCTGTCACAATAACCAGCAGCCATTAGGGATGTAAACTACCATTTCAAAACGCAACATATTGAATTAAATTAACAATGGTGTAAAATATAGGAAATTAGCAAATTCCCACTTGTATGATCAGTAGATGTAAATCATTTTTGCATTATTAAGAACTTACTGGTCTTAAAAAGGATTGTAGATGAGTTTTCTGCATCTGTAAAGAGTCTTAAGAGTGGAAATTAAATTTAACCTACAACTCCTAATTGCATGCAACCTCTGCAATGTCCCTGTCAACCCCAGTGGGACCCTGGACAGAGCGCTGCTGTGTGCTGCTGATGTGTGTGTTTGGATACAGTAGTGGCACAGATTTACTGTGACAGAGGAGCTTTATTGGCTGCTGCTCAGTCTTTTCTCGGTCAGGGAAGTCAGGTCTGGTTGTCTTTAGTGTCGGACGGCTGCCTCCATTGTCATCACAAGATGGCTCCAGCCCTCCACTGTGAAGTGTGTGTAGGTGTGTATGTGTGTATGAGTAATGCGGTCAGACAGGCGAACTTGTGTGTGTATTTGCTATAAATGTGTGTGTGCAAATGTGGGTTTGTGTGTCTCATTGTGTGTGAATTTGGGTGTGTGACTTGTGAAGGTTGTGTGCACCCATGCAAGTGTGTGAGTGTGCTCCACAATGTGTGTGTGGTGCTGTCGACTCAGCCTTTTCAAGCCATCCCCTTACTCGTCTAACCCTCTAATCCCCATAATCCCCATCTCCCCCTCCTCCTTTTTTCCCCTCCCTCCACCCACATTTCTCCTGTTCCCTTCCTGCCTTCCTCTCCTCTCTTATCTCTTTACTTCCCTCTGTGTGTCTTTCATCTCCTAACATCCAGTCGTTTCTATATATACATATTGTTGCAAAGTTCACCTCCATTTGTCATGTAGATTGAATGCACAGAGTATTTTTGACCACAGACTGGACTTCTGCTTTCAAATAAACTGTATAAACTAAAAACTTTTCTTTATTTTGTCTTTTTCTTCCATTAATTTATAAATAAATCAATAAATGATAAACCTTTCTTGATTCTACCTCCAGGCTGTTGAGAGAGAGCAGGTGGACAGCATTCAACCAAAGTTACAGCACGTCAACGCTGTGGGTCAGGGTCTGATCCAGAGCGCCGCTAAGCACACTGACACCCAGGCACTGGAGCACGACCTGGAGACCACCAACCTCCGATGGAACTCACTCAACAAGAGGGTACGACTCCGTGTGTGCACAACCGGGAGATGCATTGACGTTATGACATAAAAAGGAAAAGCTACTCTGTTTGTGTGTGTTTATGTTCAGCCGCGACCCACCGATGTGTTTTTTACTGTTTTAGTCGGGGTTACACAGCTTATTGTTTAGACTTCTTAACTCAAAACCATCTCTCCTGTCTTCAGGTGGCAGAGCGGATTGCCCAGCTGCAGGAGGCCCTGTTGCATTGTGGGAAATTCCAGGATGCTCTGGAGCCTCTGCTAAGTTGGCTGAACGACACAGAAGAGCTAGTAGCCAATCAGAAGCCTCCCTCTGCGGAGTACCGCGTGGTCAAGGCCCAGATCCAAGAACAAAAGGTACAAAAGGGGCACAAACTAAAATCCTCTGGAAAAGTTATAATGAATCTTGATATTTTTTCATAAACTGAAAGATGTGGAGTTTAAAGCAGCAGATATGTCTCTTTTTATGTAATCAAAGGTACATTTTGAGTGAACAGAGTGTTAAAGTGCTCAGATTTTCCATTTTTGGTATATGAAGCAATTACCATCAAAGCACAGCTGTCAGAGCTGTTAGCTACTGCCGCCAACATCCTGCTCTTTCTTCTTTAAAATATCCTGCCAGCCTCCATCTGTAAATTAAAGCGGTAAGAAATGTCACTTCCAGTTTTTCAAGATTATTTATTTTTCTTAAAACATTATTGGAAAAAAAGATTTTTCTGTGTCTTAGATGGGCTAAGTTGAGACATTATTGATATTCAGGTGTCCTCAGTGTCCTTCAACTCCAAACGACAGACATTTGAATGACAAGCACACACGCAGACACACATAGACACACACATATAAGGATCCGTCTGCCTGGCATCCAAACGGCCCCAGTTGACCGTCTGCCAGTCAGACTGGCATGAAAACAGACACACATGCACTTTGGATTTGTATTGTTTTCAGAGACACTCACACACACACACACATTTCCCTGTTTATCCAGCATACACTTCCTGTGTTTGTGCACATGAGAGTGCCGCAGTCTTGGCCACCGATCAATCACACGTGTTTACATCCGTGACGGAGAGTCGTGTCACCGCTATGCTAAGAAAGAGAGAGTAAAGTGTAGAAAAGTGCATTCCAAGAGCTGAACCCACTGTTGGTCTGAGGCAGAGAGAGAGGCTGCTATCTGGGCAGGAAGCAGCTCACGTCTGTTGTTTGTTGATCTTAAAACAGTTGGATCCCTAGATAAGTAAATAGCTTTTGTTTGCTTTGTGTATACCTTTAAAAAAGAAGCACCTACCCTTAATAAATGTTTAATAATTCATACGTAAAAACATTTGTTTAAAGATACAGCCGGCCTCTGATGACACATTGATTACAGTTTTTGAAACGCTAATGATGGGCTTTGTATGAGTCTTTCGTCATAAAAAGAAAAGGTTGGTAATGTTTCCGAAATCTAAGTGTGGATTTTGGTAACAGTGGAAAACAAGTCATCTCTTGTTGTAGGAAAAGCATGAATTCTCCCAGGCAGTTTACACGTTTCATGCATCAAACAAGTCGTTTGAAGTATAATTAAGCTGTTTTGCACAAGCACATTTCTGATGTGTGTTAGATACAAATGTAAACATTCCTTTGTTTTGCAAACATGAATGAATTAGCTGTAAAGGTGGGATTCATGACGGAAAATATTGACAGAAACTTTTTTTATTTTAGAGGATAGGGTGCTCTCATACACCAGTTTTTTCTATATTGCAAGCCGAATAAATGTGAATGTAATACATCAGCCCACCAATGCATCCTACCCAGGTTGTAAAGTTTATAAAGTACAGTTTCTGTTATGACAGACGTCAGTTGGAGTTATTGGTCAAAGAGGCTGAAGTTTGTGGTGCTGCCCCATGTGGAGCTCGATTAAATACCCATTCATTTTATTCTTTACTGAATTAAAAAAAAGAAACACTCAAGACATATTTACTTGTATTTCAACAGCACCAAAAACTGGAAAAAGTCACCCACAGTCCAACGTAAGTGCTGTAAAAAGTACCCTCTAAAGGTGCTTTGTATCAATAACTTTATGCTTTTCTCTTCCAGCTGCTTCAGAGGCTGTTGGATGACCGCAGGCCGACGGTGGAGATGATCCGTGCTGAAGGAGAAAGGATCGCAGCCACGGCCGACACTCCGGACCGAGAGAAGATTCAAACCCAGCTCCAGAGCCTGGCAGAGAGATGGACTGACCTGCTCGACAAAGCTGATGCCAGGTACGTCTCCTCTGCAGTACAGGAGCGGACTTCAGGGTGGGGAGGATCTGATAATGAGCTCTGGCGGGTCAGCCAACCATCCGGCCTACTGATAATCTCTGAGTTCCCCATAGAGTCAGAGAAGAAAAGGGAATTACTCTGACAGACTAATGATGGTAATAAATACTGAAGTGTCATATTACTCTCTAATGCTGTTCATCTTGGCACTAGTGGATGTTCCTGACAACCTCTGAAGTGATTATTGATAGATAAATTATACATTGATACAAAATGAGCAATTCTGTCCATTTGAGTCTTTGAAAAGGAGACACAAATTATAACAGAGAAAGCGAAAAGTTCCAGATTTGTCCCGCTGTAAATATATGGTTTTGGGAAGTAATTGGTGGTGTTCCTCGACAGCATATTATCTTGTGGTTATTTCCTGTTTTCTCATTTCATTCTTGTATGTGTAGCCCTGTTAAGCACACTGTACGCCGCAGTAAAGTGGTGTCATTATTATTGGTTTCTGTGGTCTACAAGTAGCTTCAGCAGCTTGTTGCCCCTTGAAATTAATGATTCTTCAGGGGGAAAGTCAGAACACACATGCAGGACACACTCACAAAGTATCTCAGCATGCTCATGTAAAGTAGTTTCATAATATATTGTTTACAACAAATTGGTAGTCAAGCCTGATGTAAACACATCCGTCATGTCTCTAGAATTTATGACACTTAATACTTGAAATCTGTGCACACACACTCACACACACACACACTGCTGCTGTAGGATGCTGTGGTTGACACTGACACACACTTAGATAAAGATGGTTTCTCTTAACACTCAGCAAAAACTCTTCTCTCTGTCTCAAACACGCTGCAATAAAACATTTTGTCTGTTTACGAGAGTTCTTGAAAATGTAATAATATGTAATAAAAGTTTCATGAAGATTAAACAAACTGTGTTTATAAAACAGACGAAAGCTGTATGACACAAAATCAGATCCAAGTTAAGTAAAAACAAACTGTGAAAGCAATAAAACATCAAACTCTCCTCCTCCTCCTCCTCCTCCTCCTACTCCTCCTCCTCTTCATGTCTTGGTATCTTTGTAACCCCCTGCCCCCTCCCATCCCACAGGCAGAGGCAGTTGGAGGAGCTGCAGGTTTTGGCTCTTCAGTTCCACGAAGCCTTGGAGCCTCTGGGAGAATGGCTGAGCGCCACCGAGAGACGCCTGAGCTCCGCCGAGCCCATGGGAACGCAGACAGCCAAGATCACCCAGCAAATCATCAAGCACAAGGTACCGTTCAGTGTGCTGCTCTGTGTGGCCGCATTTTTATAGAGAGCCTCCCCTCAACGAGGTCGATGATCATGTGTCAGCGAGCATCAAACTGAGTGTCCGCATCCCCCATTTCTTGGTTCAGATAGTGTCATTCAAACAATGAAAAGGTCTCCTCACCCTCATATTCATTAAAAGTAGATGAAGGGGTCAGATAGATTAAATTTATAGGTAGGTTAACACACTATTGTCATTTAGTAAAGACTAAACATGAAACTTTTTTATTCAAAAGAGTAACAGATGCTGCAGACAAGAAAACACTTGCTGACTTACTTTCGCCGAAATATTGTTGGCTTTCCCGTTTTGCCGTCCCTGTTTGAACCCACAAGTAATGTAGAGACTGAAAGACGCATTTAATTTAGAAAGAACACGAGGCGTTGGATCTACAACCATCATTTACAACCCAGACATGCCTTTTCATGAGTCAGTTTCTTTACCAGTGCAAAGTTGAGTTTTTAGTCAAGTCTTTTAAGTTGCTTTTAAGTTATTCTACTCATTCATTCATTCATTTATTCATTCATTCATATTTATGATTTTCAGATGATTTATGATTTGTCATTTGCATGCCCACATTTTGAGTTTATCCATCTGTTTTTCTGTTTTTTCGCTGTTCTTTTTTCACTTCCAACTCCCCCACCCCTTCATCACACACACACACACACACACACACACACACTCGCACACTCACATACTATTGTATATTCACTTACACACACACACACACCTCCCAGGCGCTCCAAGAGGACGTGTCCTCACGTGAAGCCGAGGTTGACCACCTCGAGTCCCTCAGCCAATCATTGACCCCGCTCAGCTGCACGGCTGATCGTGACTGGTTAAGTGAGCGGGTGGGGGCGGTGAGATCAGGTCACTCGGAGCTTGCTGATTGGTGCACGAGGCGGGCGGGTCTGCTGGAGCAGGCGCTGGCTAACGCTCAGCTGTTTGGGGAAGATGAGGTAGAGGTGCTGAACTGGCTGGCAGAGGTGGCTCAGAGGCTGGCTCAGGTCTCCGTCCAGAGCTACCAGCCTCAGCTGCTGGCCGAGCAGCACAAACACACTCTGGTACGACTTCATGAACACACCAATACCACCTGAGTTATTCCCTCCAAAACATTACAACAGTAGTCTCTTACTTTAATTAGTTAAATGAAGGATTCACACTGAACTTATGATCTTGTTCTTGATGAAAAAATGGTTTTTTATCTGGATTGTTAGTGTTTGAATTTAACTCTTTCATTCTTTTTGTACCGTCAGTCTCTAAATGAAGAGATTTTGAGCAGAAAGAAGACGGTGGATCAGGCGATCAAGAATGGCCAGGCGTTACTCAAACAGACCACAGGTAATCTCACATTCCTTCATCTTCTCCTAACGTGACCTGCTGGACAGATGTTTTCCTTGGACATTCTTCAATCTGGTGTCAGTTTTTATTTTTATATATTTTGATGGTTATCAACTTAAGACACTAAAGCATTGGATATTCTGTATATTTTGAAGCCTCTGTTGTGAAGCTTATTGAAAGAGTCACACTAGAAAGAAACTAAAACAGTTTTTCCATGTAGTTTGTATAGATTCATGTCCAAACCACACATTTTTACTTTACCAGTGAACCAAACTTTAACATCTGGTTTGTGTCTCCTTTCTAACGTTATTAGACATGCTGACTGCTTACGCTATTACTGAGCTAATCGCTGTTCTACACAATGAATACACTGTGTGCGTGCGCTCATGTTTAGACTGTTAGACAAATGTTGTGGCCATGAAAAGTATGCTGAGGGCTCTCTGAGATTTTACAAGATTGCATTCAATTTTATGAGATTTAAGAACCAAAAGCTGGATAAATACGTTTGTGTACACAAGGACTTGGACTTGGTCATGATTTAAATGTGTCACAGTAAACAAATCACAAAAATAAGAAAAAAAAAACATTTACATATGGAATTTAAGAACCAGACCTTTAATTTTATACTCAGAACATAGTTCCCTGCTGTATCTGACTGATCACACTGATAAGGTGTATCAGGACAGTCCATGATCTCACCTGTATCTCCTCCTGCAGGTGAGGAAGTTCTCCTGATCCAAGAGAAGCTGGACGGCATCAAGTCTCGCTACGCTGAGATGACGGCCGGCAGCAGCAAGGCCCTCCGCACCCTGGAGCAGGCACTGCAGCTGGCCACGCGATTCGCCAGCGCCCATGACGACCTCAACCAGTGGCTGGACAGCGTGGAGACGGAGCTCAACAACGTGGAGCCTGACGCTACACCCACATACCAGGAAAGACAGAAGGTGAGTGGAGTGTGAGAGAGATGGAGGCAGGTGTGTCAGTGTTCTTTTGGCTTTAGGATGCAAACCTTAAACTTTCTTATTTGATGCTCTTCTTTTTCTTTTTGCATTATTTAGTTGTTGTTTTCTGCCATTTTAACAGTTGACTCAGAATTTACTAAATGATTAAAGAGACACTTGAGTGACAGACTGTAACCAGAGTGTTTAGTTTTTAAAAACTTCTGTCATCCACATTTTACACAATTTAAAGACTGTGATGTTTCAGATAGCAGGAAAAACTTGTGCATTATATTCAAAAGGAAGTAATTTCACGAGAGCTCCTGTCTCTGACATTTACAACCGTTCCAATATCAACCCACCTTCAGCTGAGTTGCCATAGTAACACTGACTTCTTGGAACTCAATAAAGCTTTTGAAAAAAATTATTGCCATTTATTCTTTCCAGTTTTTTCACTCTTTAATGACTTTTTCATCTTTTAACATTTAATGTGCATTAAGTTGATCACAAATATGCTTTTGAATATAAACTTGTACTTTGTAATGCACAAGATATCAAGTGAATTTCAGCTTTTCTTGTGTTCAATTGAGGCTATTATCAAAGATATTAATTTAAGTGCATTTTTCTCCTTGTTTGCAGATTTGCTTTGCAGCACTAATGCTTTACTTTTACTTTGGCAGGAGCTGAAAAAGGTGTCGGCAGAGAAGCGTCTGGTCCTGGACACGGTGAACGAGGTGGGCAGCGCCCTGCTGGATCTGGTGCCATGGCGAGCTCGCGAGGGCCTGGACCGCCTGGTTGCTGATGCCAACCAACGCTACCGCCATTCTGATGAGACCATCACTCAGAGAGTGCAGCTGGTACAAGCTGCCATCCAGAGGTCACAACAGGTACTGCAAGCGGTTCAACCTGAATGTGAAGCTCGTTATCTTTCCTCTGTTTCGATGGTTTGATGTGAGCGTTTCAACCTGCTAAACATGAACTTCTTCTCTCAGTATGAGGAGGCAGTGGATGCAGAGCTGGCCTGGGTTGGGGAGACAGAGCGTAAATTGGCATCTCTGGGGCCCCTGAGCTTGGAGCCAGATGTGACGGTGGCCCAGCTGCAGGTGCAGAGGGCCTTCAACATCGACATCATCCGACACAAAGACACTGTGGATCAGCTCCTCAGCACCAGAGACGACATCCTGGAAACCTGCAGCGACGCCCAGAAGGATGCGCTGATAGTGAGTCACAGATGGTTGAATGAAATAAAGACAAAGATCCTGAACTCATGAAAGTTTGTGTACATTGATAACAAGTTGATTAAATGAGGAGAAGAAAGTGAGGAGCACAGTGCTGAACTGATAAGTCATCTGTAGACGGTGCAGCAACAGGATCATAACGGTGTATCTTTATGTCCTCTTGTTCAGGTGAAGACAGATTCTCTCAGTGCTCGTTATGATACAGTGAGTCAGAGCCATAGTGAGCGGTTCTCGGCCCTGGAGCAGGCCCAGGTTTTGGTCGCTCGGTTCTGGGAGACCTACGAGGAACTGGAGCCGTGGCTGGGTGAGACTGAAAACCTGATCACCCAGCTGCCCCCGCCAGCCATCGACACTGACACTCTGCGACTACAACAAGACCAGATGAGGGTATGAGAGGAAATAAAACCTTTACTATTTAAGTTTTTTCACATTTTTTAAATAAACCAGTATGTGCATATGTTTTCCATTCAGCTAACATTGTGTCTGTCCTCTCGCTGGCTCTCCAGCTGCTCAGGGAGTCAATTGCAGAACACAAACCCCACATAGACAAGCTGCTGAAGATCGGACCCCAGCTGGCTGAGCTCAGTCTCCATGAGGGGGCGACGGTGACACAGCGCTACACTGAGGCTGAGAGACGTTACCTGGCCATCAAAGAGGGGGTTAAAGGTCGCGCAACAGCTCTAGATGAGGCAGTGTCCCAGTCTGCACAGGTACGACACAGAGGGCAAATTGTAAGCTGTTTGAAGTTTAATTTTGGATTGTGTGTTTTAACTGCAGACCTGGGTCTCATATGTTTTTCTCTGTTGTCTGCTTTGGAATCACAAAGTCAGCTGGCTTCACACAAGTTGTGTGAAAGTTAATTCAATACACTTGTGTATGAATTGAACTGATTTGTGAAACTACTTACCAATTTGTCTTTATAACTGCAGAGTGAAGAATTTGTGCATTTTAATCTGAACATGATGTTTGGCCCCGGTCTGTTAACGGCTTGTGTCTGCAGCCCAAGACAGAACAAACGTTGTTTATTAAATAGCATGTCTGTGTTTGTTTTTGTGCCTGTGCTAATCTAAATGGTAGTTTGGATTTTTATTGCAAAGTCTTAAATTAAGTGAAAGCTGAGTTATGCGTTGGTTCTCTATATAAACTTATTTATTTACATTTTGTTTTGTATAATTTACATTTAAGAATGTTTTATATTCTTTACGGATATTTTACTTTCTCTTTGCATTTCATTTCATAAGACACCATTGAATCACTTGTGTGGCAGACTGACTGCTGCCATCGATATTAGCTGTACTGTATGCATGTATCTGATTTAACTCATTGTATTGTTTCTCCACCCTCCACCCCTTCACATCAACTCATGTATCGCTCCCCTTCTTCCTCCACCTGCACTTCCTCACTCTCCTTATCCCCGACTCAACCTTAAACCACCCACGTCCTCGTCTCTCCTCCCTCATCCTTTAACCAAACCTTAATCTCCCTCACCGTGTCCACCCGTCATCCCTGCAACCCGTTCCCTCCTCCATCCCATCCCTCGTTCATTGTGGATGTGCTGTGTGTGTTGCCCCCCCACCATCATTTTCTCCATCGTCACTGCTCACTGCAATCACCAAGCTGGTAGAGGTAAGACCACTGACTGAAAACACCAAACTGGCACTCAGGCTGCGCTGACAACACATGATTTAGTCAACCAATCAAATACGTTACAAAATGATGGCACAGTCTTGCTCTGATAGAGAACTAATCTGGTCAGAAAAAGTGATTATTTCTGCAATCGATTTATCTCAGATGGTTAAAATTTTCTGGGCTGGACATTTTGGGTCATATCTCCACTTCAGGTTTTATTATCTACCTCAAACTCCATCCATGTGTCTGCCAACCCTGAGTGACAAAAAACTGAACTTAGTTTGTTGGAAAATGTCCTTTTTGTGTTGGTTTGTAGATGAAAACGGAGCCTAGTCTAAAACTGCAACATTCTTTGTAGTAAAGACTGTTTTAGTCTCAGACGAGGCTCGATTTAGGCCTTTGAAACCAGTCATATTTGTCCTTTTGTATCACAGATTTACCCTCATGTGTAGATGAGATATGTTTTGTTATGTGTGAACAATTTTCTCTTTCAAATGCATTAAAATCCCAGGTTGCACCATGTTTCCCACCTGTCCATAATGTCTCCTGAGTCCTTTAGTGGACTGAACTTTATGAATTAGCATCTCCTTCCTGTGTGGTAGATTAAGTCCAGATTTGTTACACAACCTGGTTGACATGATGAATGTGCAATATTGAGATGTTAAAGGCTAAAGAAGAAATGTGAGGCTGTTCTGTACTCTCTGTTCTGATGTAACATGTATAATTAAAAAAAGCCTTAAAGTTAATGCAGTGTGCCACAGATGGCTCACCACCCACATAACATCTCAGTATTTTCTCACTTTCAAAATGTCTCCCAGCTATCAAAAACCCAAACCCGGCCCCCTCAACACACCACGTCCTCCTCCTACTGATAACACTTCCCTTCCAACTCTCCTTCTGTCCCCAGTTTCACGACAAGATGGACCCCCTGTTGGAGACCCTGGAGGGGGCGGTCCAGCGGCTGCGTCAGCCTCCCTCGGTGGCAGCGGAGGTGGAGAAGATCAGGGAGCAGCTGGCGGAGCACCGAGCCCAGGGGCTGGAGCTTGACAAACTGCTGCCAAGCTTCTCCGCCCTCTGCGCCCGCGGAGAGGAGCTGATCGGACGAGCTGCTCACGACGACCCTGCTGCTCAGGGTGAGAGGCCGCGACGAGTCTGACAGCAAATCACAGTCAGATAACATTCAAAATGACTTCAAGCCAGATGTGACAAGTGTTAAACAGAGGGAGAGATTTAAAACAAACATGATTAATCGCTCTCACTGTTTCATTTTCAAATAATAGGGTTTTTAAATCATTTGTAAATGCAAATACAACAAAACATTAAATATTTAAACCAAACTGTTATTTTAATGTTAAAAAGGGGATCAGAAATTTGAGTGGAACTGAAAGGCGAACATAAGAGGCCTCTTTAATCTGGGTATAAAGCATTAAAATCTCACTTTGGGCTCTGTTGCACCTCATTTACTGATTAAAGAGTGAACAATCACTCAATTGGCCAAAGTAAGTCACTGTTTTAGTGACTTAAAACCAGTGAGGGGATCTTGTCAAATCTTAAAATGGAGCAGATTCACAGAACTTGTGCATATTCTTCCATCTTCGCCACAGGGTGAGATAAAACACACACACAAACACATGCATCTTTGTTTGACTGCATTCTGAAGAATTCAGTGCTTAGATACCCTCCAGCCCTCGATGCTTTGTGGAAATGAAAGGCCTCAGTGTGCAGAGATAGTGGGAGTAGACTGATGACGATTAAGCCTACAAGGACTGGACACCAGCTGGCAAAATTCAAACAAAGAAGAGATTATTACCCTCTTTGAAGTGATCTAAAACTGATTAGACAGACTGTATTACTTAACAAAGACCAAAAGTATTCCCCAGTTTGCCCAGTTAAATCCCACCCACTTTTCTGTCACGGCATGTTTAAACTCTGACTCCTCTCCCCTCACTCCTCCAGCCGTTCGTTCCCGCCTCCTGCGCCTGCGCTCCCTGTGGGATGAGATCCGACAGCGGGCCGAGGAGAGGGAGGGGAAGCTGAACGACGTCTTGGACCTGGCAGGAAAGTTCTGGGCCGACGTGGCGGCGCTACTGAGCACGCTCAGAGACTCCCAGGATATTGTGAAAGAGCTTGAGGACCCTGGTGTGGACCCCTCACTCATCAAACAACAGATTGAGGCTGCTGAGGTATGGAGAACATAAACGAGGGGATGAATAGAGAAGAGAGAGGGAAGAGTTTATACTTTTTAAAGACATGCACTGTTTGTAGTGAAGGTTTTTTTTATTCAAAATAAAAACTCAAAATAACTCAATATGACGTGTCTGCATCACTCCGTTAGGCCATTAAGGCAGAGACGGACGGTCTGAGGGAGGAGCTGGAGTTTGTCAGGACCCTCGGAGCTGACCTCATCTTCGCCTGTGGAGAAACTGAGAAACCTGAAGTCAAGAAGACCATCGATGAGGTGAGAAATCAAAACCTTGTGCCAACATTTGCTCCTGAAAAGAGAAAATGCCCTTTTTTTTCATAAAGAGATCTTCATAATGGCCCACCAATCTTTCCCCAGATGAATGCTGCCTGGGAGGGCCTGAACCGGACATGGAGAGAGAGGATGGAGAGACTCGAGGAGGCCATGACGGCGTCTGTGCAGTATCAGGATGCATTGCAGGTTAATACAGACTTAGGCCACTTTAACTGTGATCCTGTTAATGTTAGAAACCCTAAGCTTTTAATTTCAGTTTAATTTTATTGATTTAAGTTAAAATTAAGTAATTTTCTGGTATGATTTCCAGTCTATGTTTGACTACCTGGACAACGCTGTGATCAAACTGTGTGAAATGTCGACTGTGGGAACTGATCTGGGAACTGTCAAACAGCAGATTGAAGAGCTCAAGGTTGGCAAGAGAATCTCATTATTTCTCAATACTGAACAAAACATACATTCAAAATGAGTTTTTAATGTATCATGTCATGCATAATTCTTGTTATCACTCGCAGTAATCTCAGTAATAAAATCTTAATGTCCTTAATAATATTGTACGAGGAAGTTAACATTGCAAGATAAGTTGATAACCGTCTACTGTGTGTCCTCCTTTTATCCCTCCATTCACACTGAGCAGCAGTACAAGGTGGAGGTTTACCAGCAGCAGATCGACATGGAGAAGCTTTGCCACCAGGGGGAGCTGCTGTTGAAGAAAGTGTCAGATCAGACCGACAGAGACATGATCCAGGAGCCGCTGACGGAGCTGCGACACCTATGGGACAACCTGGGAGACAAAATCACCCACAGACAGGTAATGAAACCACAGAGTTAGACTCCACATCACTGAGTTACACGCTGAAACAAAACTGTTCCAGGAACAGATTTACCCTGTAGTTCCCCTGCAGCTTTTATTCCACTGTTTCCCTTGGGAATTTACAATATTGGTCTTTGCTGGTATTCTGGAGCGCTGCATATATCTGACAGCAGCTTTTCATTACAGTCCAGATATTCCAGTTCCTATTTTTAATCCTGAAACTCTGTCTTGGTTCCACCACAGCACAAGCTGGAAGCTGCCCTGCTGGCCCTGGGTCAGTTCCAGCATGCCCTCTCTGAGCTGCAGGCCTGGCTGAACCACACACACACCACTCTGGACACACAGCGACCAGTCAGCTCTGACCCCAAGGCCATCGAAATCGAGCTGGCTAAGCACCATGTATGTCTGTTTTTGTTTCAGAATTCTCATCTCTTTATTTGTGCTGTAACTTCTTTATGTTGGTCAGGTTTACCTGTTTGAAGAGAAGCTGTTTCTCTAAAAGAGTTTGACTCTGTAGCTGCTCTGCTGTCACATTGGCTGGTTATACTCTGTTTGTGCTTATGAAACCCAGCCAGTTCCTTCAGCCATAATGTGGTTTCTTTCCTTCTTTTCGAGCCAAACACAATGAATGTTGGCCTTCTATCTTATTTTAACTTCCAGACCTTCTGTTCTGCAGTGCTTTTGCATGTACTAAGTGTTGCATGTTAACATTCAAATCAAATTCTGTGTAATTAATTTCTCTCTCCCTCCTTTTTAACAGGTTCTGCGTAATGATGTGCTATCCCATCATGCTACTGTGGAGACTGTGAACGGTGCCGGCGCTGAGCTGCTGGAGTCCACACCTGGCGACGAGGCCAGCCACCTGAGAGACCAACTGGATCAGCTCAACAAGAGCTGGGAGAGCCTCCTGCTCAAGACCCAGGAGCGGCAGAAGCTTCTGGAGGCTGCCCTGCACCAGGTACTGAAAACAGAGTTAAAAAGAGACTGAAGGAATCTCAACAGCAAGAGTGGTAGTAAATATTTTCTTTAGCTGTTGTAGTAGTAATGTTTTCATGATATTCTAATGTCATACCTGTCTGCCCACCTGTTTCTGCAGGCTGAAGGTTTCCATGGCGAGCTGGAGGAGTTCCTCCAGTGGTTGAGGAGGACGGAGAGCCAGCTGTCTGCCGCCAAGCCAACAGGCGGTCTTCCTGAAACAGCCAGGGAGCAGCTACAGCAACACATGGTAACAGAGGATCACATTACACCTTAATGCTCAGAACATAACGCATGATAAACGTAGATACACAGCCTCCAGACTTCAACTGCATCTGGCCTTGAACTTACATGAGAAGCAAATTTTAAATTACCACACGATTTAATGAAGGTTAGATTACAGGAGAGAACTTACTGTAAACAAACATTGTTGCCTAAAATAGGCTAATAGTGCCATGCTCATGTTGTTTTCAAGTTGAAGTTGATCTACTTGCATGATTCTTGCTGTTTTTTAGTTTGTATCTCCTTGCCTGAGTGCGCTTATTGTAAATACCTTTGAGTAAAAGTTGCTAAATTTCATGTAATGTAAAATCAACATACAGCAGGTGTTTCTGCAGTGTAATTTCTGAAAGACATTTTTTTTTGTTAGCAAAGATGAGCAGATGGTCAGAGTATGAGCTTACACTTGCTCTTCTATTTACACAGAGGGGCACTTGGTGTATGGTGACCATGAAACTTTAGTAGCTGCTATTGTTCTAAACCAACCAGTGAGAGACAACAACACCCTGCTTTTAGCAAGAAAGTGGGTTCACTGTTGTTCATCTCTGTGTGCAGGAGCTTCAGGCCCAGCTGACTCAGCGAGCAGAGCAGTACCATCGCCTGCTGGATCAAGGAGAGTCCATGCTGCTGGCTCGTGGAGGAGAAGAAGCAGGACCCGGCACCACCCAGACCCAACAGAATCTCGGCATGCTGCAGAACAAGTGGGCCAGCCTCAACACCAAGATGGACGACCGCAGGGTAAGACTGTGACACACACAGGGTGTTTTATTGCTCCGTCCTGCTTCTGTTCTCGGCTTCTATCATCTTTAATTATGAATCTTCTTTGTCTTGATCATGACTGTTTGCATTTAATCCTTCTAGTTTTCATCAGAATCAATACTGTTATTGAGATGCTCACTTGTAGAGGTTTTATATTCATTTCAAATTCTGAACTTTCCAGGGAAAGTTGGAAGAGGCCGTTTCCTTGGCAACTGGTTTCCAGACCTCGCTGCAGGACACCATCAACTGGCTGACGCAGGCTGAACAGACCCTGAACATGGCCCAACCCCCCAGCCTCATACTGGACACCGTCCTCTTCCAGATCGATGAACACAAGGTGCTGAACATGTTTTTTTACACAATATAAATGTGTTTTAAAGAACTTTTTTACTTAAATATTTAACATGTTATGGCTTATGTAGACATTTCCCTTTGCCCCTTTTATTTTTTGTAAATAAGTTTGACATCAATTTAAAATGATGCTGTGTGTTTGCTGCCATTACTTAATACTAATATTGAGATAGTAGTTCCTCCCTTTACATTTTTCTCCAACTCCCTCTGACCAGGTGTTTGTGAACGAGGTGAACACACACAGGGAGCAGGTCCTGGCTCTGGAGAAGGCCGGCTCTCAGCTTCGCTTCGCCAGCCTGAAGCAGGACGTCGTTCTCATCAAAAACCTGCTGCTCAGCGTCCAGGCCCGCTGGGACAAGCTGGTCCAGAGGTCGCTGGACCGCGGCCGACACCTGGATGAGGCCCGCAAACGAGCCAAGCAGGTACTGAACTGACAGCTAGACTGAGTGACTTAATGTTTGAGGGCAGTTTGTTTTTGGTTGGAAGTAATTATGTTTCATCACCTAGAGAGTCTGTACGTTTGTATAAAAATATCAAATTGAAACTCTGTAACTTGTCTTTCGTTAGTTCCACGAGGCCTGGAGGAAGCTGACAGACTGGCTAGAAGAAGCCGAGAAAAGACTGGACTCAGAGCTGGAGATCTCTAATGAGCCAGACAAGATCAAAGTCCAACTGGCCAAACACAAGGTACCATCCCTTTCATTATGCAAGCATACTGATTTTCCATGAGGTCAGTATATCTATTTTTTATCTCTTTTACTGTGTTCCTATCTACAAATTTCTTTTTTTTGCTCCCTTTTTCTACTCGTCCAGGAGTTTCAGAAAGCTTTGGGGTCAAAACAGCCAGTTTATGACACCACAGTGAGGTCCGGAAAGGCCATGAGAGACAAGGCTCAGCTGCCTGCAGACACCCAGAAACTGGACCACCTGGTGGGAGAGGTCCGCGACAAGTGGGACACCGTCTGTGGAAAAAGCGTGGAGAGGTAAAGAGGATGAGGATGGACGATAAAACTAGCCTTTTCATTTGTACATTACAGATGTGACACATGGAATATGAAGTATAATTAACAGCTGTTTATCTCCTCTCGTTCATCCAGACAACACAAGCTGGAGGAGGCCCTGCTGTTCTCAGGCCAGTTTGCAGAAGCTCTCCAGGCCCTGGTGGACTGGCTGTACCGGGTGGAGCCTCAGCTGGCTGAAGACCAGCCGGTCCATGGAGATCTGGATCTGGTGTCCAACCTCATGGACTCACATAAGGTGTGAACTTTTATCTGTATTCTGTAAATGTGTATGAGATGATAATTATTGCTTTTCAAATATGTTTTGGATCACAGGAGGCTCTGGGTTTGACACCACCCGTACCTTAAATGTACTTCATTCATATAATGTCAAATGTCTGAACCTGCAGGCTTTCCAAAAGGAGCTGGGTAAGAGAACCAGCAGCGTTCAGGCTCTGAAGCGCTCAGCTCGGGAGCTTATGGACACGGGCCGCGATGACACAGCGTGGGTCAAGGTTCAGCTTCAGGAGCTCAGCAACCGCTGGGATACAGTCTGCGCCCTGTCGGTCACCAAGCAAACTCGCCTCCAGCAGGCGCTCAAACAGGTCAGAGAAGAAGCTGAGCTGCCGATTGAAAATTTATTCTTTCTTAAGCATCAAACCTTTGTAACAGATAATCCACAGAGCATTATTTAAGACTTTTCTTCCCCTCTCCTTTTTACATCTGCTTTTCTCCATCAGGCAGAGGAGTTTCGCACAGCAGTGCAGGTGCTCCTGGAGTGGCTCTCTGAAGCGGAGCAGACGCTTCGTTTCCGCGGCGTCCTTCCTGAAGAAGCCGAGACTCTGCAGGCGCTGCTGCACACACATCGGGACTTCATGGGCACAGTGGAGGAGAAGAGGACGGACGTCAACAAGGCTGCCGGCATGGGGGAGGGCATTCTGACTGTCTGCCACCCAGACTCCATCACCACCATCAAACACTGGATCACAATTATCAGAGCACGCTTCGAGGAGGTGAGTGACGGAGGGTAGAGCTGAGGGACTTGAAGGGACATTAATGTATTGACTTCCTGTAAACCTAAACCTTTTTCTAAGGACACATGACAAATGTATGAATACAAGCTAAAAATGTCAAACATTAATCAACGTCTTCGCTCTACAGGTGCTGACTTGGGCCAAACAGCACGAGCAGCGGCTGGAGACGGCTCTGACCGAGGTGCTCAACAACGCCAACCTGCTGGAGGAGCTGTTGTCATGGCTACAGTGGGCTGAGACCACGCTGGTCCAGAGAGACACCGAGCCGCTTCCTCAGGACATCCCACAGCTGAAAACACTCATCACAGAACACCAGGTGGGTTCGCCGCCGGCTTCACTGACTCACCAGGTGTTTGTGAGCAGCCAAACACTCGAACATACTTCTGGGTATTTTAATGCAAAACTGCCTGTGTTTACTCGTTCCATTTACAGTCGTGTTGTCCAGCTTTGCTTACTCACTTTTGGTGTTTGTTGTTCACAGATGTTTATGGAGGAGATGACGAGGAAACAGCCAGATGTCGACAAAGTGACGAAGACCTACAAAAGAAAACCAGCTGAGGCTCCCAGCAGCCTGGCCGAGAGGAGAGGAGCTCGTAAGTCACCTGTGTTTACCTCTTAATAGACAAATATTATCATCTCCCTCTCATTTTATCTGAGCACGAGCGCATGTGTTAGAAACATACAAGTTACTCATCTGTGAAAAGGATTTAACTCTTGGTTTCCTCTGCAGGCAAACACCAGCAGCAGCAGCAGCAGCAGGCGGCCATGCAGGTCTCTGGAGGAAACCCACGACTCAATCAGCTCTGTGCCAGGTGGCAGCAGGTGTGGCTGCTGGCTCTTGACCGGCAACGCAAACTCAACGATGGTCTGGACAGACTGGAGGAGGTATCTTTCTTGTAAACTCAACATGATCAGACCTGGACTTAAAAACGTACCAGTCAAACAAAAGTTAAACCCCAATGTTGACAGTTTGAAATGAAACCTTGGATAAAACTTTTAGAAGATAACTGACAACAACTTGACACTGCTTTAAGGTAAACGGTCTTTATTTTAACACACATTCTCTCCTGCGTCATCCGTTCTCAGCTCAAAGAGTTCGCCAACTTTGACTTTGATGTGTGGAGGAAAAAGTACATGCGCTGGATGAACCACAAGAAGTCTCGTGTCATGGACTTCTTCAGACGCATCGACAAGGACCAGGATGGAAAGATCACACGACAAGAGTTCATCGACGGCATCCTGGCATCAAGTAAGTTACGAGTGACACCATATTTAGATGGTTATTTGTTTTGAGATGTGTTGCTTTGACAGTTATGAAGACGTTGAATTATATCTGAATGTTGTCTGTCTGTGCAGAGTTTCCCACCAGTAAGCTGGAGATGACGGCTGTGGCAGACATCTTTGACAGAGACGGAGACGGTTACATTGACTATTACGAGTTTGTTGCTGCTCTTCACCCCAACAAGGACGCCTACAGACCGACCACTGACGCTGATAAGATAGAGGACGAGGTGAGAAAACAACCAACACTGTTAACATTGTGATTTTCAAACAATGGGAGGCAGTCGGCTATTAAACAGTCAGAACGGCGTCACTGACATGTTGTTTGTTGTTATACAGGTGACTCGGCAGGTGGCTCAGTGTAAATGTGCCAAGAGGTTCCAAGTGGAGCAGATAGGAGAGAACAAATACCGGGTAAGTTCAGCTCAGACGTTGACTGAGACTTTATTTATACAATAAGTTACAAACTGTAATACACATAAAGATAATATTTATGAGGAAAAGTTAATGTTCATTGTTAATAACTGATATTTAACTGTTAACAGATCTGGGTCAAAGAGCATTTGCAAATAATTGTAGTCTTTTTTTATCTTCATGCTAAGATTAGCAAACAAGTAAGAACTAGCAATGTACTGAATGTCATTTTAATGCTAATTTGAAGTTTTTATTTAGGTTTTTGAATGAAGCTTTCTGTCTCTGTAATCATATTAAAAGGAAGTTAATGACACTTAAGTCAACAGTACATGACCCGAACTTGTTGTTCTAAATGCCATATTTTACACTAAAGTCTTGATTCAACTTATTTCTCACCTCCATGTTTCTAAAATTCAGTTTCTAATCAATGCTAAATAAAATAACCAAGTTACTCCAGTAGTTAATCCATAATTCTGAACTTTTGTTAGCCAGTGTGAAGATGTGCAAACCAAATGCAAACTATCCACAGATAAACTTCTGCACGATGATTGTGGACAGAAAGAGTTTCTTTGCAAACACTGTTTGACCCTGAGTTTTTAATAGATCATTTATCATTAACCAGCTGTGTCTTCACTTGTCCAGCAGGCACCAATTAACTTCTCAACATAACTTCACAGCATCTCTCGTGTGTGTCCATCTCACATCATGATGTCATGGTGTATTCATAAGTGTATTAATCATCTGTATCATAACATGTCATTACATCATGATATCATTCATGTAACATGTTAATAACCTCACAGCCTTCCAGGATTGTCAGCTGAGCCTCATTTTTTCATCACCAAACATTAATAAGGCGATGTAAATGTGACTGCATAGACGAACACTGGCTGCTGGGTGTGAGAGCGATCAAGCTAATGTCCTGATCAGTTATTTGTTAAGTTTTTTTGCGCTATTTTCCTTCTTGAACAGAAGTGCTAAAATAACAAGAAAGACCACGTTTCATCAAATTTGATTATTTTGATCAAAAGAATCTCCTTCCTGACAGTGTGTCCTGTTTATAAACTGTTCATAAACTGGCAATTTTACCCTGATTAGGGGGAAAGTAAATTTAAAGACACAAAGTTACAGACATGAAGCTCACAAGAACACGACCTAGTTAGCCCAAAAAAAGGAAAAAAATTTCAAGTGCAGCCCCAAGAGGGTTTAGACCTTCACTTTGCAGGATCCTGACAGTTTTTTAAAAGCTACATTGATATTAATGGTTTTCCCAGCAGTCTGTGTGTAAATATGCAGCATTTTACAGCGATCATAAACACTTTCAGCAGCTCTGACTGGATCATCCATCGCTACCACTGCTACAGTATCTGTGTCCATGCCATCATTATCCACTGGGTAATGATGCCAAGTGTCTGACTGCAGGACACGGGGGTCACTAACCAAACACCAAGCTGTTTGTGTCTGTGTTTGTGCTTTTGTCTGTCACTGGCTTCACTTCTCTTCACTGTCACTGTCTTCACCTCCATCAGCTGGTAGTTTTTAAAGCATCATTACAGCACTGCTATAACATCCACATGCGTTCATGTCCACTGCATCTTTTCACTCACACAACTAATTCAGAGCTCGATAACAAACACACAGTGATAATAAACCCTTTTTAAAGCCGCTTTTTAAGGATCCTGTACAAAAATAAATGGTATCCATTCATACATTACAGACCTCAGTTATCAGTACATGTTGTTTCACTCTTGCTCTGTTTCTTTCTCCTTGTGTTCCCGTGCTCCGTGTCTACTGGATTTATTATAGTTCTTCCTCGGAAACCAGGTAAAGTGACTGTTGCTGCTGTGATTGGACGAGTGAAATCTGCTTCCTGATTCCCCCTCAGTGGAGTGCTGTCCCTTCTGCTCTTACTTGCTTTCAAAAGGCATTTTTTCATCGCTCTAATTCTATATTTAATAACTATTATTAAAGCCCAAATTTAAAAGAAGAAGCACTCCATTGTGGCTTTGCAACGTGTAAGCAGGTTTCACCCTCCAGTTATTTTCCTGCTGTGATTTGTTTGGTGTTGAGAGTGACAAATTGCACAATGTGAAGCAGGCGACAGGGACATGGCTGCAGTGGTAATTAGTGGTTAGGTGATATACAGTATAGAGCGCTTTGGACTGAAGCTGGGAAGCAAATCAGGATGCTTAAAGAGATCCAGAAAAATTCCTCCTGTGCTGTTTTTTTTTGCTTTTGAGTTCTGCTTTGCTGGGTGGTTTGAACAATTTCTACAAGGTTGTAAAAGACTGAATGTAAAAATAAAAGTGATTTCTTCTTGGGTGGCCGGGTGTCTCTTTAGTTCTGTCAGTGCATGTTTTTCCCGACGTTGCATGAAGTAGAGAAGATCGTCGTTTCAGATTTGGTACATAGCTGATCAGTGTGACGCCATCAATTACTTAATACTCATCAATCAATATACTATTGTTTTACTCACTGACTTTGTCTCCTTTTTCTGATTTCTTCACTCTGATCTCTCCTCTTTGTCAATTTCTGCTTCTGTCTGCTCATTGCCACTTCTTCATTTTATCCCTCCCTCTTCTTTTCTCCTCATTTCCTTTCATCTTTTCCTCCTCCATCGTTTTTTTTATCTCCTCAGTTCGGTGACTCTCAGCAGCTGCGTCTGGTGAGGATTCTGCGCAGCACCGTCATGGTGAGAGTCGGAGGTGGCTGGATGGCTCTGGACGAGTTCCTGGTCAAAAATGACCCGTGCAGAGGTGAGTGATGTTAACTCCCACACACACACACACACGCACACACACTCAGCTCTGTAAAACACACAAGAACACACACACACACGAACATAGTCATAACTTCTTTCTCCTTCCCTGTCTCACCTTCTTTCATTTACTTGCATTTACTACTTGAGCCTGACTGATAACAGATGTTTAGTGATAAAATGAATTAATTAGGGCTGTAGAAGTTCACGCGTTAATAACTCGTTAACTCAAACTCCTTTTAACAGCACTAATTTTTTTAACGCGAGATTAACACACACATGGTCTGTGCCTTGCCAGCTCCTGTAGTTTCAGGAAGTGGCGCTAAAATAACAAAAAAAGAATTAGTTTCTTTGCACACAAGAGGCCATAGGACAGAAGATGGTGCTGTGCATTCTGTAGGTTTTTAGAGGTTTCTGATGCACCCAGTATAACCAGAAGAGGATCTGGTGTTAACTGGACTCTAAAAACCTTTGAATAAAACGAAAATATAGCAGCCCAAAATTACTCTTGCTTAGGGCAAAATACGTAACTATGTGATAAATCTGCACCTGCTTGGTTACATTTTTCACATACTGGTGACATTTCTGGGAAAATTCTATGTAGCTTTGCCTTTGAGTAATTTAACCTGTGTAAAATTTTAAGATTTATCAAAAAAACTAAATAAAAAGATTAAAAATTTTGGAAACATAAGCTGGAAATTAATTTTAGTTTCAATTGGGACCAAAGAAAACACTTTTTGAAGTGTGTCATGTGTGACATATGTGCAAAAACAGTGTGTTTAAACTTGAAATAAAAGATTAATTATGTTTATTTATTTTGAAATTTTACCAAATTTGTAACAGCTGAGTCAACTTAAAATACCTTTTCTATCCACAGAAATGATCAAATTACTTCTTTTTGAGCTGTCAAGCCCAATGAAAAGCCATGTTCTCGTCCTTTATTTGTGCAGTGAGTCACTGACCTCCTCTGTCAGGTTCTTTGAACCAAACTTCTTGGGTTTATGTCTGTTTGGAGCAATTCAGAACCAGAATGTTTGGGTTGAATATCAACTGGACATCAGATAAATCAGTCCGGCTCCAGCGCGAACACAAACACACTCTGAAAACACACTTTTTGAAAGCAAACACACCACCTACACTGATCTCCTGACATTTTCACCACGAAACATGAGTGAGTGACAACATTCAGATCAAGTGAAGAACGGCGACGGAAAACACGCCGACGAAAAAACTGACTCAAGTTTGTCAAGTTGTCTGTCAGCAGGTGAAGCAGTGAAACGCTGCCTCGTCTCACTCCGGTACCGTCCACAGTCGGTGTTTTTGTTTCTCTTTACATCTTTTATTCCTGAAATCTCTCTGTTCCCTCTGAGCCCGTCTTCTGTCAGTCTTCAAGGACTTCTTCATCTTATCTCTTCACGTTTTATTTCTGTATATGCATGGCCGATTCTTTCTTTTTTTTCTTGACCTTCTCGTCCTGTCTTTTGTTTTTCATTCTGTTTTAAATAAAACAGTAGTATTGCATGATGCATGGTCCTCAGTTCTCTCCCTCTTCCTCCCCCTCTCTTTCTCCCTCCCTCCCTTTTTCTCTTTCCTCAGTGCAACATCCAGGACTTAAGATTCTCCGCTCCGATTCCAGTAGCTCCATCTCATCTCGTATAGGTTGGACTTCTCCTCTAATCTCCTGACTGCCTGTCCTTCCTCCGCCCTTGTCTGTTTTGTTAGCTTTCTTTTTCAGTCTCTTCTGGACTCTTTTTTCAGATTTCTTCTTTTTGTGTTGATTTTTTTCCTCTAGTTTACTCCCCTTTATCATCATCATCTTCTTCTTCTTCTCCTTTATCTTCTACTTCTTCTTCTACTTCATCATCTTCTTCTTCCTCCTCCTCCTCCTCAGTTTGTTGGTTTGGCCTTGTTGCTGTGCCTTGCTGACTGTGATCACCTGACTAACCTTGTGTCTCCCCACTGTTCTGCTGTTCCTCTCTCCTGACCTCTGACCTCCCTCCCCCGGCTGCTGCCAGTCATGCAAGCGCCAATATCCTGACCTATTTTTTTCCTAAAACATTTCAGGGGTCTCTGACACTCGTCTGGGCCCACATTGGTCAGCCCTCTGTGTGTGTGTTTATATGTGTGTGTGTGTGTGTGTGTGTGTGTGTGTGTGTGTGTGTGTGTGCTGATGATTGTGGTATTGAAGGAGTCAGTCAATATTAAGACTCATTAACAATCTGAACTCCAAAATCAGTGTTCCTGTGTGTGCATGAGTGTTCAAGTGTTTAGAGTGTTTCCAAGAAGTGATATCTTTGTGTGTGTGTGTGTGTGTGTGTGTGTGTGTGAGACTCTCTTCATCCCACCTCAGCATGCTGTTATTTCACATTGTCTCTTGTGTCTCTTAGTGACAGTCACTCCTGGCTATTTCTGCTGCCGAGGTATCTACACTTCCTCTCTCTGCTTCTCTGTCACTCCATCTCTACCACCTTTCATCCATCCAGCTGTCCATCTCCATCTTTAACCTCAGCTGTCCTCTGTGTGTCTATATATATATATATTTGTGTGTGTGTATGTTTCTAACTGCAGTCAGGTTTGTGTGTTTAGGCATTGATGTCAGTCTTGTCTGTGTGCCACATGTTTGCGTCATGCTTTCCTCACTCACAACAAGCAGGATGTGGCCAACCCCTGGTCTTTATATTTTTCTTTTAATTCTATTTTTAAGTCCTTTTTTTCTTTAATTAAGAATTTAAGAATTTTATGGCCGAATTTCACAAGGTGAGCTGATTGTAGAGAAAATGGGTGGTGATGCTCAGCAGAACAGAAAGTCAAAAAGCATCAAATTTTAGTCTTTTAAATAATATTTTTGTGTTTTCATGTTACAATGAACACTGTGTACGTTTCTTATTTTTAGTTATTTTCATTCCTACTTTAAGCCCAAATTTTAAAAATAAGTCAAAACTCTTGTGACTAGAGTGTAAAGAGATGGTGAGTGTCTAAGACCTGGGCGTGGCCAGACTTCCACCGCGGCTCCTTTAAATGTGATGGCTGGTTGGTGGGAGACAGAATTACAGGGTGCACCTGGCTGGCTGGAGTTGAGGCGGGACGTAATTGCAGGGTGCACCCGTTTAATCGACTGGCCTTGCTGTTGGGTTGCTAGGGACGATGGCCATGAGGCTAGGAGTTGCACTGCTGCTACGGTTAGCTGCAGCCCTCTTCCTCTCTGTCTTTCCCTCGACTCTTTTTTTTACACTATTTTTTTTAACTCTTTTTACTTTGTTTCTCTTCCATACTTCCTCTCTGAATCTGTCTCTCTTCTCCTGTTCTGTCTCTTTCTCTCTCTATGTCTCTCTGTCTCTCTCTCTCTTTGTGGCTGGCTGGCTTCTCCAGGCTTGTTGTTGTCTGCTGAGGCTGCTGCACTACTTTCTGTCCGAGAATGCCGCTGAGTGTCTTTTGAAGAAGGGAGAAACCCTGAATTTCTGGGCTCTCTCTCCCGCTAAGCATAAACCAGGCATGACCCCTACATATGTATTTATACACGTGCTGTCTGAACACAGCAGAGATGCTCTTTCGCAGCAAGAAGTGAAAGTGAACTCAACTGGGAGAGCTTGTTGAAAAACGAGAGAAGAGAGGCTGTGCTTTTGCTCCCACCACCCCTCAGATGTTGTAAAGCAAATACGCAATGAAAGTGTGTGCGTCACTCAGTCAAATGCCATTTTTCACAACTGGAGACACTTGCCATTGCTTGAAAGAATGGTTCGATTTTTTGGGAAAGAAGTCATAACGTCATGTCTGGGCCTCTGTTCCACTCGCTTCTTTCATCAGTCTCGAAGCCTGAGAATAAAGTGTGTTCCTGGTGATTATCTCCATACTTAATGACGAAACGAGACCCCCAACAGAACTCTATCAGGAATTAAAACCCGTCTGACAAAGTAAACAACAGTTAGTTTAATGAGCGCAGAAAAAAATACAGCTGCCTTGATGGTTATTACATAAAAAAACTATAAAATTCACTGTTTTACAGACGTGTCACTTTAACCCTTTCACGTCTCGGCTCGCCCATCGACCTTCCTCCTCTGGTGAGCTTTGACATTTCACAAAGATCAAGGGCTTTAGTGAAATGGCATTTGTTTCAAGCTGCTAAAAACAGACGTACAGAATAAAAATGAAATATTAGATAAATGTTGTGACCCACAGGACATACTGTTACTATTAACTGGCGTTGCTGTAAATGTCATTTGGAATCTGAATGAGGTTTTCTTTCTTTTGGATCAGAACCGGAGGTTTACTTTGGCTCCGTCTTCGCCTCATTGCAGAGGGATTTCATGCTGGACTGTTTTTATGGCCGGTCACGATGACTAACTGTCACCTGTCGGCAGCAAAACGAATGAACAGATTTCCCAAAATGTCGAACTATTTCTTTAAAGATACGATCAGCACTCTGTTAGCAGCTTTTTAACTCTCTCTTGTTGAGAAAACAATCTGTCTGGTACAGAAAATGTTTTCTCTGGCCATGAACAAGAACTTTGTGAAGTGAGAACAATGACCTGTGGCGTTGTTTGATGAATTTGTCTGCGGCGATGACAGCGTGTCTCCAAAACGTGTCTGCAAATGTGGATGACCTGCTTTCGTTGCGTATCGAATTGATTAATTTACTCCGACTTTTGCACTCAAAACCAAACACACACACTCACCTCTCCCCTTAAAACAACTCAACCAAAGTGCACTTACAACCTCCTGAACCCCCCCCCCTCAAACCCCACCCCTCAGACCCCACCCCTCCAAACACCCGCTCCCTGCACACGTGCACCCTCAAATGAAACATGCACGGACTCTGATGTCTGCAGCCAAAGGAAGCACTGACTCTCTCCCTCACCCTGCTCGCTGCCTCTGCCGCCCCCTGCTGGAGGAAAACTGTAAGCCAAAACAAACAAACCGACTCATTTGTGTTTCTCTCTACTTTCCTTCAGCTCGTGGTCGCACCAACCTGGAGTTGAGGGAAAAGTTCATCCTTCCTGAAGGAGCATCTCAGGGTCTAGCTGCTTTCCGTTCCAGGGGTCGACGCTCCAAACCGGGCTCCCGCAACGCCTCGCCCACCCGCTCCTCCTCCTCAGCCTCCCACAGCGGCGCCTCCCTGCCCTCTGCTCCCTCAGCCCCCGCCACACCGACAGCTTCCGCATCATCGAGGGTGAGAGCAGACTCTGATCTGAACATTTTTAGTCGGGCAGGATCTATTTTTTCTGACCTAAAAATTAGTCGGCTGTCAGTTATTTTAGGTAAATTTTTTCATCATGTAAACGCAGGTTTGTGTTCCACGACATGTCCACTCATTACATGACACTAATGCCAGAACAGGAATAGAAACACGGTATGACTCATAGCACTTTTACCCTTTCACTATACTTAACAAGAAGCATAAATAACTTTGGTTTGAAATCTGTCTCAAGTTCAGTTCCTGCTAGAGTTTAAAAACCAAAAAAATTCCAGATTTGGATTTCTTGCAGGTATCTTGTGTTAAACTTAGAAAAAACAAGAGGACAACTTGATTAAAAACAGAGAGGAAAAACAAAATCATGAAAATTTAATAAAAACTGCAAGATAACTTGAACAATGTTCAACAATCGATCAGTTCGGTTTCAAGACCATCAGATTAAAAATGAAAAAAACTGATTATCTCTGTAACCTTCGCCTCCCAGTTTCTGCTGCTGAGGAGGGAAGGTTGATTTTTATTCATCATTAGTTCAGTTAAAAAAGTATTATAATGCAAAAACACACAAACCTGAACAGTCTCATGCAACACATTCACTGTAAGTTTCAGACAGTAAATTCAAACATGAACATCGTTATAATCAGGTCAAACACTCTGAGCTCATCATGTGTGTGTGTGTGTGGTCATCAGCGTGAACATCATCTGATGTTTGTGATGTTTTCATTTCTCAGCTCTGTTTTTCATCTGATTAATGTCAGAGCATCACTGTTAAGTTCGTGTGTGAGAGACTGACTTTGATGAAGAGGTGTGTGTTTGTGCGACTGTGTGTGTGTGTGTGTGTGTTCAGGGTGCTTCAAAGGGTTTATATGTTGCATGTTATTCAGTTGTCATCCTCCTGTTGTTGTTGTCAAAAATCACCACATCCTTAACTGTGAAATTTTATTTTTTGTTCTTCTTTCTTTGTTTTGTCTTTCATCTTTTTGCCTTTTCCCTTCGTTCCTGTCATTCAAACCCTGCTAACCTGCTTCAATGTCTCGGCCTCCCCGCATTGTCGGATTCTCTGCAAAATTAAAAAAATAATATTAAAAAAAAAAAATCCTTTCCTCTGACACAAAAATACACTGCGCTGCGCCTCCCTGCCCCCCCTCTTCCTCCCACAACCCCCTCCCTCCTTTGTCTGCTTCTGTCTTTTGCTGCTTTGCTCTCTCTCTCTCCTCCACCCTTCCTTCCCTCCTTCCTTCCTTCCTCACTCCCTTCCCTTCCTCCCTTCAGTCCTCCCATACTCACTCGCGTGACTATGCCAAGCCCTGGCTGGCACACAGTAAAACTCCAACGCCAACCAAGTGCCACTGCTGCCCAGATCTCAGCCACAACACTCCTGGGCACGAGGTAACACACTCACCCCACCCACCCGACCACCCACCCCCACCCCCACCTCCACCCGAACCTCCCCACCCCACTGAACGCGCTGATGCACTAACGCTCGCCCGCGGGTGCTGACACACTACCACACAGAAAAGAAAAGAACACGCCTGCTGCTGTGTCATGTGAAAACTCGGAAACACCAGTTTTGGTGGTTTCCATGTTTTGATTACAGATTCCATCTTTTCTTGAAGGTCGTGAACATTTTACGACCTTTGAGAACAAAACACGATGTGGTTGAACTTGAACCTTCACAAAGAAATTCTGGGAATTAAAGTTTTAATCCGAGAAGGAAAATAATTTTTAACAATTTATTGTTGACATTTTTAATAGATATGGAACTTAATAAAAAGCTTAATGTGGCAAAATCACAACAAATTATACATTTTTTCCAGATTTTGTCACCCAGTCTTACCATCTGTTTAATGTTAAGTTAAAACAATTACTTAAGAACTTTATTACTTTATTCACAGTAAATTATTTACAGTCATTTTTATTCATAACTGATAAACCATTTTAAATGACAGAAAAATTTTACTTCTTAATTGATTTGTTGTTCGTCTTTGTCTCATGTCAGCGTGAACTCGTGTTTTTGGGCTTCAGATTGTAAATCAGATGATCAAAATCACCTTTAGTTGAAGCTCCTCTTGTTTCTCTTTTATATTTTCTATAAGAAAATTAATTAACACAAACTTTGTCCAGTTAAAAAGTGATAATAGGAATCTTTAAATTATTGTGTGGCAGAAGATTTTATGTTTAGTTTT
>JAPZDV010000008.1:2697179-2708132 GCA_029814665.1 Acanthurus lineatus
CTTAATAAAAAGCTTAATGTGGCAAAATCACAACAAATTATACATTTTTTCCATATTTTGTCACCCAGTCTTACCATCTGTTTAATGTAAAGTTAAAACAATTACTTAATAACTTCATTAATTTATTGACAGTAAATTATTTACAGTCATTTTTATTCGTAACTGATAAACCATTTTAAACAACAGAAAAATTTTTCTTCTTAATTGATTTGTTGTTCGTCTTTGTCTCATGTCAGCATGAACTCAGTGTTTTTGGGCTTGAGGTTGTAAATCAGATGATCAAAATCACCTTTAGTTGAAGCTCTTCCTGTTTCTCTTTTATATTTTCTTAAAGAAAATTAATTAACACAAACTTTGTCCAGTTAAAAAGTGATAACAGGAATCTGTTAATAATTGTGTGGCAGAAGATTTTATGTTTAGTTTTTATTTGTTGTAAATATTTGTTGTTGTAGGTCTGTTTTGTGTCCTTTGTGTCCATGTGTGTGTAATAAGCTGTTTTTGTTGTCTTAGTTGTTAAAAATGATCATTTTGTGTTTAATTCTAGTGTGTTTTTAATGTGATGCACATCAGTTACTGTCTCACCTCGTCAGTCACGTTGTCCTCAGCTGATGTTTTCCTGTGTATTCCTGCAGGGGGCAGCGTCAGGGTCCAAACTAAAGAGGCCGACGTTCCACTCGAGTCGAGGCTCGCTGACCGGAGAGAACGGAGGAACGACACACACCAGCAAACCATCAAGAACTGGTGAGATGAAGGACACGTTTGTGCAAGAAACGGGCTAAACATTCACTGAATGTGAGTGAAAATGAAGAAGTTTCTTCTTCACTTTCTTTGCTAACTCTCCTCCCTCTCCCTCCGTTCTGTCTTCCCGGTAGATCCGAAGCGAGGGGGCTCCACCGTCAGCGGCCCCACCAGCCGAGCCGGCAGCCGAGCTGGCAGCAGAGCCAGCAGTCGGCGCGGCAGTGATGCCTCGGACGCGTCAGAGCTACAAGACGCTCGCTCCGTCTGCTCCGACGCATCAGACACCCCACGACGACCCGGAGGCGGGGCCAAACCCTCGAAGATTCCCACCATCTCCAAAAAGGCCCCCAGCCCAAAGACCTCTGGGTCTGCGAGGAAATAACCCCCACAGGGGTGGACTGTTATCGTCGGCCTGTCAGGGTGCACCAGCTTCTCAGTCCATCCAGAGGGCTCGTTCAGAACTCTGAGCACTATGAGCGGCGTTTTCCAGGGGAAAGACGGAGACGGACAGGATGAGCCAATCTCCCTCTCACTTTTTCCCCCCCGATCTCGTAAACGGACTGAAAACATGCACAAGACGAGCAGGGTTCTGGTCGGTCGGTCCGTGGGGTCAAAACTGACTCCCCCCCCCCTATTCTGCCTTCCACTCTCCTGCTGCTTCTTTCGAAAGTTCCCCACCAGCGTGGAAGCGAACACCACCTGACTTGACGTGACGCGGCCTTACTTAGTGTTCCACTCTTCTGTCCTCATCAGACAGAGAAACACAGAAAAGTCTTTAACTGCTTCTTACCACACCGACACGCAAACACACACACACTTAAACACAGAGGCGGGGTACAGAGTGGGACACACCACCACGAAACAGGAAACAAAAAAAAACTCCAGTGACATTCAGGAAATAAAAAAAAAAAAGGAATTGTGGGCTTTTATTTTGGCTTGTGGGCCAGATTCCTCAACGATGAGTTAAAAAAGAAAATATGCAACGACTGCCATGTCGCTTCCTTCTGACTGGTTGGCGAAGAGAGAGAGAGAGAGAGAAAAAAAAAGCGTCACCTCAGCAGATCTGCAGAGGCAGACACGGCGTGTGGAGAGCTCAGGAGGCGGGAAACGCTGTCCGACACACACCGGCTCAACCTCGGACGCTGAGGATCGGTGACGGTGGCGGCGGCCGTCGAACCGCCGCAGCTGAAGGCAAACACTCACACACTGAACCACCGCAGAGCAGACTCCTCCCGACCGCTGGAACGCTAAGATCGGCCCTGTGTGTGCATTTCAGCAAAGGGCGGTGTGGTTTTGTCACATGCCGGCGTTACAATCCAACACACAGAAATCACAAACTGGCAATAGAAAAGACTATTTTTATGGTGACACGCTCGACTAACAGCACATTACTGACAATATACGACATGTGTAACCTAACCCGATGTTAATGACCTTCAGTCCGACAACCAGCATGCACTAATTGTCTCTTCCTCTGCAGTTCCACCTTAATGTCTACTCTGTGTTGCCCTTAGCAACTCAGCAGCACACGCCACACATACACACACACACACACTCTCACACACGATGCGGTGTGTATCCAGTGTGTCATTGTTACAGGAAAAGTTAAGAGGTCATTGACTTGAGTCACTGTATGCAAAAATTTTAATTTGCGAATGTCATTGTTTTGTTTTTTTTTCTTCTTTGTTGTTTTCTGGTTTAATTTATAATCCAGTTGTACTTTTGTTAACTAGCTTAAAAGAAAAAAAATCTATTTATTTTTCAGTTTCATGTCGTTTCACCAGACGCAGAGAGTGATTTAGTATTATGGTAAAGAAGTTGTGATTTTTTTTTTGTACCGAGGAAATGTCCACTCTGCTCTCTGACATCATGTGTGTGTAAAGTGTGTTTCTACTTCATTGTAACATTATTACATTATTCACTAGGTCGCTGATTCGAGCGGCAGCCTTGTTTGTTCATTTTTATTTTCTTTTTTTTTTTTTTTGCTAATGACTACAATTCCCAGACCATGACCAAAGGGGTTTGCCCTTTATGTGTAGAGAGAAACTACAAATATGAATGACAGGAGGCCTGGGCAGAGTGGACCAATGAGAGCGGGTTTCCTCCCTCATGTCCCTCCTCAGCGTCTCTTCTTCTAGGCTTTTTTTTTTGTTTTTTTTTCAAAATGTCCTGTCGTTGACGGGGCCGAGTTGTCTCTGTTTGTTATCTCAGTCTGAGAGATGAAGTTTATGATAAAAACTAAAGAAATTACAGTAAGTAAGAAGACATCTTAAGGTGATTTTTATTTATTTATTGTCTCTCTGAGGGAGTCTGGACTCGGGGCGAAGGAGACGAGTCCGCCACCTTTTGATGCTGTGCTACTCTCAGTGTAATGATGAGAACATGGAGGGGGGGCGGGGTGGTTACTGGGAGTCAATTGTGTAAAACAAAAAACTAAAATTATAAACAATTTTTTGTTCTGTTTTTGTATTAAAAATATGCTTGCAGTAAAACTGTCTCTTGTATTTTATCTGTTTGCTTTCTTTATGGATCAGAAAAAAAATCTGAAAGTGTCTGTTTACGTGTGTGTGTGTGTGCGTGTGTGTGTGTGTGTGTGTGTGTGTGTGTGTGTGAGACTGCATATGGTTTTAATTTCTGTACATATTGAAGTGAGTTGGACGGATGTAATTTTATTCTCCTCTTGTGTTCATGTGAACGCCTTCAGTCACTCGTGTCGCCCGACAGCAGAGCTCAGAGTCGGAGGCAGCCACCGGACATTTCTCGGTAATTATCCTGTAAAAGATAAGAACACACCCAACTAGATCTTCACCTCTGTGGGTGAGAGGAGGTAAACACAAGGGTGGTGGTGGTGGTGGTGGAGGTTAAAAGTAATTTTAATTAAATTTTATCCTTCGCTCTGTCTCACTGTTAAGATTTATCGCAGCCTCAGTTTATGTTTCTGTTTGAGACAGAGGGAGAATTTTAAAATAACTTTGTCTTGTTTATTTGGTGGTTTCACCGGAGATGATGAGGTCTGAGTCCACCCTCTGCAGCTGTGTGTACACACACACACACACACACACACACACACTCATTTTGTGTCCACTCTCGATCCATCTACGCCCGTCCTCCCTGCAGTCCATCTGTCATCCCAGACTTCTCTCTCTGATGACAGCCCTCGCTCTGTTCCACCACTTCTGTCTCTCAGGAATGTCATTTTTCATTCTGTTGGGTTTGTCTGGTTTTAAGGGCACTCGGTTCCCCTTCACTCCCCCTCTTTTTTTTTTTTCGTTTTTGTCACTCCTCAACTCACTGCCTCTGTGTTCTTTACCCTCCTCCTCAGCTTCCCTCGCTCCTCTCTCCATTATCTCTCCAGACAAAAAGGAAAAAAAAAGAAAAGAAAAAACCTCCCAAAGTTGCAGATGTGCAGAGGAAAGAAAAACAAAATGGGCAGAGCATTAATTCCTGGCATTCGGGACTCGCCCTTTCGGCCAGGATAAAATGAACCGCGGTCAGTTTGGTTTGGTCAGTGTTTTTCATGCCTTTCAAAGTGACCACAAGTACCAGGCCGCTTTGAAGGAAAGAGTACACAAACACAAGCTGGCACAGGGCTGAGCCTCACTACTATATTTGAGTCATTTCTTCCCTTCAAATCCTTTTGGTTTAAACACACACATGCACCCAGTGTGTTTGCTTTAGGCCCGCTGCAGGGCAAGTTGGCGAAGCTAATGAATATATCAACGGGAAAAGGTGTTAGACGGTGAAACACAAACCCCGCAGCCTCCGAGCAGAAGTGTTCAGGTTATTAGCTCAAAGGTGGACGTACTTCAGAGTTCAAATCGGCTGTGTTTTGTGTTTATTTGCTGTTTCAGCTTTAAACCCTGAACTTTGAAAGTGATGTTAGAGATTTTAGAGCCTTATATTGAAGGAATTTAAAGTTTATGAATATATAAAAGATGGCTAAGATTATGAAAAACATAAACTGACAAAAATCAGATATGAGAAGTATAATTAAATTTAAAAAATAAACTTCAAGTTAAGAAAAAAATGGATTGAGAATCGAAAATATTCTAAGTTATGCTAGAAATATAATTTTTACTTTATGTTGGCACCTTTCACTTTCTGTAGATTTGTTTTATTAATTTCTTTTTACTTGCAATGTGAAAAAACATAAACTAGTGTCAGCAGACTGACTTTGTTGGTGTTATCTTGGCATTTAAAGGCTTTAGTTAATGAAATATTAACTAATGTTTAAGCTGCCTGTTGATTTTAGACAGTAGATGATCAACATTACGTCCACTCAGGCTTTAGCAGGTAGCTAAGTGTGAAAGTTAGCGCTCAGTGTTTGTATGGAAAAATTCAGGATCTGTAAAATAAAAAACAGTGAAACAAAATAAATTAAGTAAGGGAAAGTGTGAAGATTTGTATTTCTTTTTACACTTCATTTAAACTATTTAACTTTTTTTTTATTTTATAACTCGTTCATGTTTGACTTTTGTCACTTTTGGCTCTTTACACTCACTGACATTTGCACAGAAATTACATCCACTTTTGGCTCTGAAGCTCTTACGCTGCTCCTGAGCAGAGCTGCTATTAAAGAGGGCATCGGGCCACTCGACGTGCCTCCCGCTACGCCGCCTGAGACTCGACGCTCAGTAACTATGAAAGGAAGCAGTCATGAGAAGATGAAAAAGATAGATGGGTGGAGGTAATAAGGAGAGAGATGAGGTCTCCCAAAGAGACCACTGGGAGGTTTGATGATGAGATGTGAGCAGCGGAGAGAAGTTTAAAGACTTGAAAGAGGTCAAGAGGCGGAGGCAGGGAGGGGAAACTCCCTCCTGCTTTTTGAACAACTATTACACTCTCTGAGCTTCACACAGAGGAAACACTCTCAGTGCTGCACAGCTCCGCTCTCAGATGCTCACACACTCCCAACAGACACTGAGAGTGTGTGTTCAAGAGCTGCCACGGGAAAAAAAAAAAAAAAATCTCTCGCCTCTCCTCAGGATTACAATCAGGAAACAATTTTCCCCCGGAGCTCTCGTTTTTAAAAATTGGATTAAGAAAGACATCTGGAACCCGAGAGACGCGTGGGCGGGAAGCAGCAGCAGCAGCCTTGGATGGATGAATAAGCACTTAAAGATGACTGGATGATAGTTTCTAGGATTGATCGCTCCAGATGATTCTCCAGAAATATCCGATTTAACTCCAACTTGCTGCAGGTGTGAACTTTTATTTGCTCATGAGACCGAGAAGGATTCGGACCAGATCTGATGAAAACAGCTCTCACATTTTCAACTCCAATCTCAGCAGCACCTGCTCATCACCGACATTCCTTCCCATCCTCCAAGTTTACTCAACTTCACTTCTCCAACTTGACTTCAAAGCCTGGACCAATTTTCTGTAGAGACATTGTTTGTCTATATTCAAAACACATTGTGGGCCTGTAATTATGCTCAGAGTCTCATTATCTCTGTTTCTTCTGCTGCACGACTGAGAGGTGAGGGAGAAGTTGATCAGAGGGTGAGGAGGGTTTTTTTTTTATTTTTTCCTCTCTAAGATTAGAGAAGGTAGCAGAGGGGAGAGAGAGGAAAGCAAAGGGGGGAGGGAGAGATAAACAGAGGCAGTTTAAGGCGGTAAACACGTCCCGTCCACAGCCAGCTCTCCTCTAAACACATCAGCCATAAATCAGCGCTGCATTTGTCTGCGGTGACGCTGAAACAGGAGGACAAACAGTCAGGGGGTCCAACTGAAGCCGGTAGAAAACACTGTGGTTGTCAGTCTGGAAACACTGGAGGAAAGATAAACCGGAGTTAAGAAACCTGTTCGGTTTATTATCAGAGGGAATAAACATTTTGATTTCCCAGCAGAGAAGAAGAAGAAGAAGGCAGGGTTAACCAAAGAAATGGACTTGGACGTCTCCCACAGCTTCTCTTGTCAATGCAGCGAGATGAAACAGCAGCACACGAGCAGAAGCAGCAGGAGTGTCTTCAAGCAGCAGACCGGATCCACCTCCAGGCCCCACCGGCCTCTCCTCCACCCCAGGACCCTGCTCCTCCTGCCCCTGCTGCTCCTCCTTTTCCTGTCCCTGTGGAGCCAGCAGGCCGAGGCCGTGGTCCACTCCAGCTTCAGGCGGCTCAGCGGCCGCGAGAAGAAGGAGATGCAGAAGGAGATCCTGTCCATTTTGGGTCTGCCGGGGAGACCCAGACCCCACCCGCCTCTACGGCCGCCCTCCTCCGCACCGCTCTTCATGCTGGACCTGTACCACGCCATGTCAGCTGACGGGGAGGATGAAGGGAACGAGATCATTGTGAACGGACCCGGTATGGGGAGGTTTGGTGGGGCGGAGAGGTTGGCTCAGGTGAACCACGCAGCCCCTCCGATCCTCAGCACGCACACCCCGCCGCTGGGCACGGTGGTCAGCGAGGCCGACAGGGTGATGAGCTTCGTCAACCTGGGTGAGTAAACCAGTCCATCACCTGGGTTATGTCACACATGATGATCCCGGCTGAGTTAGACAGGAAGTGATGCAGTTTTTGTTTCTGCTGTGTTTGGATGAAACTGGGCTGTTAGCACGAGCAGAACCAATACAAAAACAGAGCACCACCTACAGGAAGTTAATGGAAAAGCAGGAAACAAGTCATTTCATTCATTTGGTCCATCTTCAGGCCACGCCCACTACAAACCACACCCACTTCCTACTCCAGCCTCGTCAGAAAATACACCTTTTTGCTGAAAGTCAGAGAAGAAGATTGATACTACTTTTATATATTTTTTGCTATAAATGTGACTGACCAGCAGCTGATTAGCTTAGCTTAGCATAAAGCCTAAAAATAGCCAACCTAGCTCTGTCAAAATGTTACAAATCTGCCCAGTATCTCTTAATAATCTCACAGATTAATACATTATACAAAGATCTTTGTGAAAACATCACATTTTAGTTTTACAGAGGAGTTTTGTGCTTCCCTAAATCTTCGGTTGGTGCAGTGACTTTTTGGAAAAGTAGTCCATCAAAACCCCACGTAAAACCAGAAATCTGTGTTTCTACTTTTATATTTCTGATTACAGACTAAAATACATAAAATGTGTAATTAATAATCCCCCGCAGTGCTGAAAGGTGACATTAATTACATTTTAAAGAACATGCTAGCTGTTTCCCTTCCATCTTTGTGCTAAGCTAAGCTAACCGGCCGCTAGCTGTGGTATTATATTTCATGGACGAACATGAGACTGATATCAATCTTATTCAACTCTTTTAAAGTTAGCGGTTATGTTTTATTCCCAGATTATCAGACTATTTCTTTAACCTTGAGTAGAAAACATTTTCTTTCATCAGTTTTAAATGACAGAACAGTTTTTAACTTTACAGTTTGCCCAAAAAGTTTAAAGTCTGAGCAGATCAACTCAATGACACTGACATGGAAACGTCAGTGCCACTGTTTTAGTTTCTCTGCTTTGCAAATTTCCACAAACATTCACCCCTACAGAGATGATTAAAACCAATGTCAGTGTAGCTGCTCTATATTGGTAGCTTTCCATTTTCACCCAGCATTCCTGAATCCACCAGTCTGCACCGCTGCTGCTGCAGACGAACTGGGCTGAGCATCACAAAACCGTCCCAACAAAGAGAAAATCTCTGGTACAAGGATTGTTTGAGGGCAGACAGTAATTCTGCAATTATTAGTAAACCAGAAAAGTTTAGATCCATGTTTTAATTTTATAAATGCTGTGAGGTTTCTTTCTGTTTAATAGTCATATAAAAAAAAGAAGCACTCATGCAACATGATTAAAAAGGAACGAAATATAAAGATTAAACTTGTTCTCAAACATTTAAGGAAATTATAATGTTGTTTGTCTTGAGGGAGAAAATTATTCTTTAACTTTGATCCAAAGTGTCCATAACTTGTTGATTTAATGACGCGGTCAACGAGCAAATGGATTTAATTGATAATTCTTTCAAGAACAGAATTAGTCATTTATACAGAGCCTCGGATATTAGTCAATTCATATATTAGAAGATTAATTCCCTGTAATTTATACGAGGATTTCATTGCCCCACATGCCAGCAAGAACCTTCTCAACTATAAACGTCAGGAAACTTTTTTTGGGGGGCAATTAAATACAAAAATAAACATCACATTAATCGATAAAGAAAATAAATGTAAAAAACTTCACTAAATAAAATAAATCCGGTCAAACTTTACCACCCAGATCCTGTGTGTGTGTGTGTGTGTGTGTGTGTGTGTGTGTGTATGTGTGCTGCCGTCCAAACCCCACAGCCGCCTGACTGATGCCTATCAGTCAAAGTATAAAAATTAAACATCCTCTTCTGAATGGCTTCCTTCCTCCAGCTTCTCTGGAATGAGACGGTGATCTGAACCAAGTTTACCGTGGGAAACATCATCTCCTCGCTGCTCAGGGTCTCTAATGAAACCCGCGTGAAATGAAAGGTTTCCTTTTCGAGATTCAGCTCTGTTTTGAAGAGGAGATGCACCCTTAAATTTATCAGTCAACACTGCAAAAAAAAAACACAGCAATTCATCCTCCGAACCACCTCGATTTTGTAAACAAAGGTGACTCAGAATTGAATTCATGCCTTCAATAGTGACCCACAGTGCATGCCAGAGTTTCCTTTCAACTCGTGAAGCTTTAAATATGTTGTAAAAAACCCCTTTGAACGTCATTAAATCTGCACAGAAGCGCAGCTAAACACATCACACAGACCTGAAAGAGGTGAAAGAAATTGGGCAGAAAGTTACGACTACAAGCTAATTGTAGACGTGCATGTGACTCACACACACAAAGTACCGAGTTTACACTCATTCGTCATATTGTAGGTTTCTCACTCAAGTGTTTTAAACAGCTTTTCTCTCCATTAAACTTTGCAATCGTCACCTTGATCCACTGTGGATTCGCTGCATTTAGGGTCTGGTTTTATGAATAATCCAATCAATGTGTGCAGTTCATGTAAGTTGAATCAAACAGGCATGGGTGTGTGTGCCTACGCATATGTAATGGGGGAGACACAGCTGGTTAGAATTAAAGGCCCCACTGACACACACCGAAAAAAAAAAAAAAAAATTCAACCGTCCGAAGCGAGATGAAAATACTGCTGTGGAGGGAGCGACTAAAAATACCAGGCAAGGCTGCAATTAGTGGTGTGTGTGCTGAGCAGCTGCTGTGGTTCAGGGCACTAAGTGTCTCTAATTACTGCTGTGTGTGTGTGTTTGTTTGAGTGTGTGTGCTGATATGAACATGCCCTGCCCATCAGGGGTCTCCTGTTCTTGGTACCTCTATTTATCATTATTCTGTGTGTGTGAAACCCCAGTGACCAGAGCTGTTTTATATGCGTGTGGGGGATCCACAAGGACACACACACACTGCGCTCGTGTTTTGGTTTCATAGATTTCGGTGAAGGATGGTGTGTGTTTGCATGCTCACCTCTCTATTTACATGTTTTTAACATAATTTCCACATGGGGACGTGTTTCGGTCACGTTTTCCCAGCCTGTTTTCAGCTCCCTTGGGTCTGATCAAAAACAAAAAATTGGCAGAATAAAGTGAAACATCACATGTTCTTCATTCTGCCAAGAGCAGCTGGTGAGGTTCCCTTAAGCAAGGCACTTTAACCTCCCTTCTGCTCAGCAGAGTGTGAGTCTGATGCAGGAGGTTGGCAAGAAAGAGCCTGCAAGCCACATAAATCTTCTCTGAGTAAATAAAGTGCAGAACTGGCACAAAGTAAAACTTGGAAAGGACAAAATATATATATTTATTTTCCAATTTGCAGGTTTTGGGACCCGAAGTCATATATTACATCTTCTATGAGAAAGTACAAACATTTCCAGTTTTTATTTGCCATTTAAAAACTGCAGAGCTGAGACATAGTTTTCATTTATTGTAGTTAAGCACATTTGAGTACTGTATTTAAGTACAGTTTTAAAATACTTGTACAATGAAAAGTTTAATTTGACATTTAGAAAAAAAAAACATTAAATTGCTCTCTTGCTCACAGTTAGATCAAAGTAATACCCCTCTAATCCCTGCAGGAGGAATATAATGCTATTAGCTGGTTAGCTTAGCTTAGCTCAAAGACTGTAAAGAAGGGAAACCTTGTCTTGAAAGAAGCACAATCCACCCAGCAGAACCTCTTAAGCCCATAAACTAACATTTTGTGTTTTATTTTAATTAAATTTTCAGAAAATAAAAGAATAAAAGCTACAAGTTATGATTTTATGAG